>JAIPRK010000833.1:0-126446 GCA_025469195.1 Chaitophorus viminalis | reverse complement strand
TGAAATGGATGTCCGTTTCATGAAATGGATGTCCATATAATGTATTTTCGTCAAAATTCACTATCTGGATGAATTTCACTATCTGGATATCCAGTTCATGAAATGAGTGGTTTCACTATGTGGATGCAACATATACATATATATATATATAGCCTTCATGCACTTACAAAATACAAATCTTTACCAGCGACACACACTAAAAGTCAGTCATAAAGTAGACGCGTCGAATTGTTTCAAAATACGTAGTTTGATATCTCCTACAACTTATCACCAATTACCTACATTTGTAATTTGTAATTCATTTTTACCTATTTTGTAATCTGTAATTTTCTAATTTTATTACATTCAATGCTTTTTACACAATATAAGTCAAAACGCTCTGTTAAAAAATGTAAGATATGTGTAAGGAATTCGCATTCATCATCCTGATAATCAATTTTGACATTTGTCATAACGTTGAAATATATCATCGGCGCTTCAGGGGCTAAGGTTATATTATATAGCGTTCAATTGCACTTATTGCAAGCAATAGTTTCGTATAACACGTAATATTATTATAATACGTAGTTTTTTTTTCGAAAACATAATTGAATCGAAAATATTTAAACGTACTAACGACCGGGATAGTATTATAACACTATTCCTGTTTTCCACCCCTTGGACGAACCTGTTTTCCTTGACAAATGAGTAACGTTAAAAATAAAAACGCGTTCGCTACCGAGACATATTTGTTATGCGTACGTTGGTGTAACATTATATTATATTAGACAGCACTGTCTTTTTCATCCCCAATTGTGACGCGAGAAACCCGTCTTTCAAATTTGATACAATCTGTTCGGGGGATGCGCGCATTCACCACGGGGGTTGAATTCAAATTAGTGCGAGATCGTTAAAAAAGAAAAATATAAAAAATATACACGTACAACAACATTCAATACTCTTTTCTGTCGTTCGCTATGGATAAAAAAAAATTTATATATATAAATTATACAGTTCCAGGCACATGACCAGCTCTCTTTTGTTCTCCGTGCGCGCAGGGTGTTAACCACGGTTGTTTGTTACTAATAACCATCTACAAAGAGGGTACAAATTTATTTTTTTCTATTTCATTTCTTATTATCACTTCAGACGTTATAATATTAATTTATTTATTTCGAATAACAGGTCAGAGGACGAAATGAAAAAAATATATAAAAAATTAGTTTGTTGTGCGTATGTCTTCTACCTGTACCGTTATACTGCGTAATTGTTTTGTTTGGCCAAAGTTTTTTTTTCAACTTCTAACCCTTTTACATCATACCATTAACTTTTTTCCCCGACGCCTTCGGAAAGTAGTAATTTAAATAAACGAAACGGCTACCAGATGCTTCTAAAATATAGGTTACACATTTTTTTTAATGATTGTTATTTTATTTTTTGTTCTTTTATATTATATCTTTTTTGTTGCTGTGTGTGATCTGTGAAAGGCAAAAAATGACTGTATAGAAGTTTTCTTAATATTCCTGAGTTTTCAAAAGTTTTCGAAAAACTTCCCAAAAAGTATATTTCATTACATTAATTATACATTATTTATATTAAAAATATGAAGTCTGTTTAGAACGTTTTTCGGGCGCGAGAAAATAATTAGATAATGACCGAACAGAAGACACATTTTGCATCATCAATTGTTCCGTATATACCCTAATGAAATAATGTCACATTCCTTCCCTCCGTCATTTCTCGAATTTCTATTCCGCACGCACACTTGCCGGATATTAATAATTAAATAAAAAAGAAAAAACTTATTTAATTAAACACTTTCAAAGTCCTCCGCGGCATCCTGTACAGTTCCCTTCGTGGTTTATCTCTTCGCGTCTCGTTTTCTTGTAAAAATCGTACACGAGGAATTCACGATTTCTTACCGGTCACGACTACTAGGTACAATCATTTTTATTATTTTTTTTTCCTTCTCTTAAAGAGTGTCCAGACACGAGGATTGTCCTATACAACCGGTTGCTTCGGCAACGCATCAGAGTATAATATACAGACCACCGATGCGGTTTTTGGCTGCATTATCTTAACAATGGAACGATACACAAAGGTCATACACGACTCGGAAGGTGACTTAATGACCAATGGAATGACATAATGTTTTTTTAATTTATCATTATTATTTGGTATTTTTGTCTTTTTGTAAATTTAGCAATTTTAACAATTGCTTGGATTTTATTTTCAGCAGTCCCGCACCAAGTGCGTACACACACACACACATATATATATATATATATATATATATACCTTATATTATATCCTTTAAACTTAACGCTGTTGGTGAATCAACAACTATACAATCTGAGCCGAATAATCTGCAGTGTGAATGCAGCAGAAGCTATGGAATTTCGGCATTGTTAAACTCCGTCTGGATCACCTGCAAATCATTGTGTAATTGGAATTCGCAATGAGTGGTGCAAAAAAAAAAAAAACAATCGAAAAATTTCGAATCGTAATAGACACTTATTATATACATATACTCTACGTATTGGTATAATAATGGAGAATTAAATGTGAAACACCACCGCCGCCCAGCCGCCCAAATGAAATACTGGTAGGTAAACATTATACGTAATCTATATACAGTGTAAGTACGAGTACGCGTAAACTTCGTGTGTACATTCATGTCCGGGATATATATAATGCCACGTTTGTTTGGTTTTTTTCCATGGTAAATTTTTTTTTTTTATTAATTTTAACAACGTAATGGTTAAATTAATTATTTCCGCAGGTCTATTATAATATATCATGTACACATTAAACGCCTTAAGTATGTGACTCATCATCACGTATATACAGTGATATATATATAACCAAAGTGGTACACTGCGCACACTAATATGCATTTGGACGCCACTTACAAGACTGGCTTTTAGATCGGTACTGCCCAAAGCGAGTTTTATAACCGAATGATATGATATTATAACCTTATTGGCGAAAAAAACATTCAACAAACTGAATATTTATTTTATTTTGCTATTTTCATTTTAAAAATTTTACTGGTTTTAGATGATATTCATTGAACAGTTCGTTAGTTGTGTTTTTTATTACTATTGAGATTTCACCAATATATTACTCGTACTTAATACATATCTATTAACTACAGTAATAAATAGTAATCATAATAATATTGTAGTAGTTATTGTGCAATACAATACAGTTTGTTGTAAGTATACTTTTATGCTTATAAAGCAACTAATCAAACTACTGCAAATATATTTTTAAATCCAATTTATTTCAATATTTGACCAAAAATGTCTTCTTCAATTTTTTTTTTTTTTTTTTTTTTTGAAGATTTGTAAGAATCATGGAGCAACATATAACTGACTTATAACTAGATATTTAAATACATTTGGATACATTCGGACCGTTTTGGAGTGATTTTAAGTATCATAAACGACTGAACCTTGTATCCGTGGTGGCTTTTACGAGCAACGCCTACTGACTACCGTATATACGCATATATTATTGCAATAATGTGTATTAAACCGCTAAAAACGTATTTCAACATTTTAATATGTTTTTACATATAAATGAATAACGGACCGAATATAATATATTATACATTTACATATAAGTGTGTATATTATGTATGTACAGACAGTTCATAAAATACTAAATCTTATCGAGTGTTTGGCACAGGTCCCGCGATTTTGAGCGCATATATACGTATACGAAAAGAAATTAAGTGTGTGAAATCCGAAGAGAGTCTAAAAAATCGCGTTCAGAGTTAGTAGTAATAATAATAATAATAATAATAATAATAATAATAATAATAATAATAATAACGTGTAATGTGCGTGTGAAGAGATAAAGCTGCGCGATAGGACTCGTGTATTACATTCGAAATCCTGCTGCGGAGACAGATATACGCAGGCGGAAGTGGGTACAACACATATAGGTATATATCTATAAAATATTTATGAACTGAATTGTTAGATATACTGTATAACGATGAGAATCGTATCTGAAATAAAGACACGTAAAATTATAGGTTATGTGTGTATACAGTACACATAATGTGTGTTCCTCGATGTAACAAGGACCATCATCAGCGTGTGTATTATAATATATTATATAGCTGCAATGAATTAAATATATATAGGAGTAATAATAATATACGGCGAGTTAATTTATTCGAATAAAACTGACAAATGGTAAACAAAAGTTTAACGTCTACATTTCGCGGCTAAATTCGTGTAGATTCGAAACGTCTCGATTCCAAACTAATTTTAAATAATCGTCATGCGTATCAGGTGCGAGATACCCAGGTAAAAATGGAATGAATGTATTTATTTATTTATTTTTTTCATTACATATATTTGCAGATTATTGTAATCGAATAAAACGAGTGTCAGTTGTCCTAACCGATAATATTAGTGTTATTATATAGATACACGTAGTGTGGTATTTTCGGGGGGAGGGTTCCCAGGTCTTAACCCCCCTCCCAGAAGAAAAAAAAATGTTCAAAAATCATAAATGACTGGCACTGTAGATAAAGAGAATATTAATTGATATATATATACATACACTGAACTATTTTTAGACCCCTTTTTATAAGAAATTTAAAAATACGCCACTGGGTACACGTTATAGTTTTTTTGTGTTATTTTTCCATATCAAAATAATATTTGTACACCTAATTTCATCATTGTATCATTTATATATACTATCAAAATTTTCCAAATTTATTTATAATGCTCTTCATATTTCTCTAATATACTTAAATTGTTCTGTGAATTTTCTAGATTAATATTAAAAAACTAAAAGTCCTAGTATCAGGTAGTGCAATTTATGTATAGTCAAATGAAATACTGTCCAAAAGTATTGTATTATGTAATGCACAAAAGAAACAAGTAACTTCATTTTACCCTCGGATACCGTCCAACTACTCGTAGCAGTGTATACATAGAGTAAATACCTAATAATGTTTAAAAGTAATATTAACGTTTGCGAAGCTAACTTTATATTTAATAACAACAATTATGTTCACGCGCTAACCATTACTTTTATTTGAACGTGTGAAAAGTTTACAAATTTATTATTTTTACAATCGCATTCCGTTAATTAAGTGTGCTTAAATTCGTTGGAATATATTTACACGAAATCAAAATGTTTTTATTTTTATTGAGGTAAAACATTTGCTCGTCGAATATAACAATATATTCATTGATCAGTGATCATCAGATACTAGTGAAGTAGTGAGTATACATAATCAGATGAATGATTAAGATGTAACTTAGGAAAAATTTAGTTAACATATTATTGGTTTAATTTTTTATGATAATATGATAAAATCGATTTATTAATTTAATACGCTAGCGGTTTAGTAATGTTCGTGAATATTATTTTTAGGTTAATAAAGTGAAACGTAATTAAAATAATCGTCATGCTATACCTATATCATAGTTATTATAATATATAATATTATATAAAATACGATCAATGTTTTATTTCATATTA
The DNA here is from genome assembly GCA_025469195.1 of Chaitophorus viminalis. Taxonomy (NCBI): domain Eukaryota; kingdom Metazoa; phylum Arthropoda; class Insecta; order Hemiptera; family Aphididae; genus Chaitophorus; species Chaitophorus viminalis. Next base: position 120,953 of record JAIPRK010000833.1, on the reverse strand, counting down.
CTTATTATTTAAATCGGTAGGTCATCTATTGTAAATTTCAAGAGAATACAATAATAATTACATTTTTACGATATGATTTATCAACAAATTTAAACGCATTAAATAATTCAATTATTTTGATTGAAAAAAAAATATATAAACCTAACAAAATGTGTCGGCTGTTAACTCAATATACGAACCATATAGATTTATGTATTTTATATACCTGCCTATACTACATGTATACTGTTCCGTCCGATATCTTTTTAGCGTTCTGAATTCACATTTATATATTATTATATACCCTAATCGATAATGAATGTCACCGTCGTAAATCTGTTTTATGGACTTTTAGACATGAGATGTGCATATCATCAAGAATTATAGCATCACAATAGAATACTGCCCACGTGGACTTGATGTTCGTATACTGCAGAAAAAATAAAAAGAATTTATACCTAGTCCTAGGACGCTTATTGATGTTTAGGTCGTCGGATATGGGGATTATTATTATTTTTTGATTTATGACACCACGCATAGTTTTATATAGCATTTGTAATGATATTTTGCTAAAAAAAAAACACTTGTTTACATAATAAATGTTATTTATGGAATGTACTTATTTGAGAAAAATATTCATATAATTTATGATACACAATAAATATTTGTACTAAATACATGTGCTTTTAGTTGGCACAAAAAAAGTAAATGCCATATGTATCTGTATATTATAAATTATAATATTGATGTATAGTAATTTCCATAATATACGATTTAAACGTTTACAAATAGTATGGACGAGTAGTTTATTGTTTGAGTTGTAGGAAGATAACTTATTTTCTAATAGTTATGAGGTTATGACAATATTTCAATGAAATTCTATATACATATATATATATATATATATCTGTGAATCCTAATAACACTCAATTAATCGAGAAATTCTGCTCAGTCTTGAAAATTTCTAATATTTATCAAAATTACTCATTGTATCAAACTAACAAATCACTTAAAATATTAATGAATATTATAATATTAAATTAATTATTTGTATATAAACTCATTGTAAATAAATTAAAAAAAAAAAAAAATCACAAGCGTTTAACTAGCCTCTAATCATGTACAATATAAAAAAATAAACAATAGAGAAGTGTTTAGGTATTATGTGAATAATGATAATGTTAATAAATAAAAATAAAATGAGATGTAAACGCTATTTATTTTGTCAGACATTTACACATAGTTTCCTTGCCTGTACTTTGACATTTGATTAAAACACATTATTTATATTAATACATTTTAATACATTTTAATGCGGACTATTTTCGTTCACCAAGCCGTGCGCAATGACTCCTCCTCTGAATGTGACGTAACGACCAATGCAGTTGACAAAAGATAAGAATGGCGAGGCGTTTCGCATTATTCCAGTTTTAATATAAAATAATATTTAACTAATCGACATCGGTAAGACATAAAAAAAAAGATGAAAATTAAAAACGCGTTATACGAGTCTCCACGGCTTGTACAAATCTCACCTATCAACCCCTCCCCCCGGACGTCGGTCATGTCGTTTCAACGGCGTATAATAATATTATATCTGTATAGTGAAAATAAAACGAGTCGGCGCCATGCGTACATATTCTGCTGCAATTGAAATGTAGGCGGAGTGGCGGCTAGAAGGAAAAACTTAATTAAATAAATAAAATCAGTTGAGCAGGTATATTATTTAGTAGTATAGGATGAGATGAAAATGAGCCGTGCAAAAGAGAAAAAAATCCGATTATAATGTAGGTATACGATGTGTATATATAGGCGGGTTTGTTCTATTGTTGATAAATTATGAGAGAGGGGGCGAATATTTACATCAAATAAATTAATACTATATATATATATATATATATATAAATATGTACATTTATAGGGTGAGACGAACTGATGAAGTATTATTATTATTATATTAATCACTCCTGTCACTGCCGACGTCTCTCCCACACAAGACCAATTATAAATTATTATCATTGCACGAGGTAGCTTCCGTTGCCAGCACTGGTATTTGCTATGGGGAAATTTTTTTTTTTTTTAATTTGCGTAATGATAACTGTAGTCTGTACCCACTCTAAGTGTTGTTTTGCTAAAGCACCAACAATATTTTTACATGAGAAGTTCACTCGGTTCACATATTATTTCACATGCCTAAAATCCTGGTCGACGGCTTCGATATTACTGTTTTAAAAATAATATGGCACGTACCCATTTATAATAGAATATGTTAACGGAGAGTATAATTTTTAGATTGGGTTGCTGGAAAGTGAATTCCACACTAGATTATCCTTGTAGTAAATAACAGATTCATAGAAAGCTCTTAACTCAAAACTTCATAACTCTTATAAGTATGTATTCATTTGTCGATACTTTTTTTTTTGAAAACTAGGTAAAACATACACGTATAATACATATTATTATCATGAATATAGAACCCACAATTAACTTTAAACAATAATTGTAGATTAAATTTTTTTCCATGCAAAAATGTTTTCGATTACCATATACTTCGTTGGGGCGACTACACATTACTGTATAGAATGAGGATTTTATAATATGAAGCATACCCTCGTAATCGTATTATAGACAAGCAATTATAGTAAAAATACAATGGTATATGATATTATACATCGATGTTCCTTGAAAAATAAAATATGCTATTTCATATTTCGTTGACGGTAAAAAGTATTATATCCTCGGCCACCGGTAAACTAAAAACAATATTATATACATGTACGATGAAACTTAATTATTTTTCTTTGCATTTCCTATACATAAATAATACTAATAAAATGTAATTACTGACGACGACGTTATAATTATCAGATCATATTCATGTGGCTCGCCAAGTAAATTAAAAACTATTAACCTCGTGTACACGCATTATTATACACAAGTAATAATATAAACACAATATAATATTGTATGAACAAAATTAATTTTTACGCACCGAATGTGAGGCGTAACGATGTATTTAATATTTTTCTCATATTTTCTTTTTCCCCCTTACCGAACAATATTCGAAAACGGCATCACACACAGGTCCGTCCGTCTTATTAGCGAGCGCGCGCGCGCGGTATAATAATATTATAGTCTTGTTAAATAGTGCCACGGTGCGGAGCCATATTTACGGTCTAAGTATGGACGCGCCGTATAATTATATTAAATAATTATTTGTTAATAATATACGCGCGTAATCCCATTGTTCCGACACGATGGTTGTGTATTAAGGTAATATTATGTAGGTACTGCCGAGTATGATAATAACAATTAACGGGTGCAGCCGCGGAGTTATTTGCGCGCGCGGTCGAAAACGACTTACGAGCTGCGCCTGCCGTTAACGCGCGCGGATTATAATAATATGAGTACAAAGGTTGCGATCGGTTTGAACGCGAGAAACCGCGTAGGTATACCCTCCGGGTGCGGAGGATTGAAAATGGAACGACGTGCATGGACGGCGCAAAGCTTCTCCGTTACTTCTGGAGTAAGTGTTTTGGTATATAAGTACGCATATAAAGAGACAAGCCTCACTCCTCTTGTTCGTTCTTTTCGTTTACGGGCTGGTTGGCTGCGACAATTTTCTCGTTTCTCGCTGTCCACTATCCTTTTTGGTTATCACCGCAATACGATATGTACGATAATAAGATCTCTATACGGTCTAAACACATAATATAACATAATATATTACTGGTGCTTTACAGGTGTTACACGACGAACGGTCTCCGACCGTTTTTTCTATCATGATTTTATGCTTTTATAGATTTCTGTACATGCTACGTTATAATTGAACGCTAGGACGTAGTTTTAATAATTTATATGTACACACATTACTCGAAAACACGTTTCTTGGGCTTTTCGTCTGAACCCGACTCGTGTGCTGCACGCGCTTCGTCTCAACGCAATCTTGGCTGTTCACGTTTTACCCCGTACCATGAGCCTGCATTGTATAAATAATACAATTTACTCATTATGACTTTATTAAAATCGTTAATAAATAATTCTGTTGGTACATTATAGGCTTGGTTGTACTTTGTGTAACTGTTAATTCACCACATTGTGATCAATTTTAAAAATTGTTAATTTCTATAAAACTAGGTTTACATGATTATTTATCAGGAAAACTTTAAAAATAAAAAAAAAATAAAAATAAGGCTTAATTGGGTACAAAGTGATTAATTCAACGTTTATAATACGAATCACGTATTATAGGCAGAATATTAAACAATGATTGTAATAGTTTCGAGAGAAGTACATTGCAGAGTTGTTGTTGGTGTTCGTTGTTCCCCTTTAGATATTATTGATTTTCACTAAACGATAAACGTATATAACAAAAAGAACCGGACGGAGACTCGTTGTACAGTAGGGGATAGAGTGGACCTCGTTCATAAGGTAGGTCATAATTATGGATTTGTTAAATCTGAATGCAATGATATATAACATTGTATACGAAAAACAATTCTGAACGGATATAATTTGTTAGTCCAGAATAGGTATATATAATAATATGTTATATTTAAATTCTAATATTACGCCAATTGCTCTTCAAACGTTTATAAAAAATAATAACTTTGTAACTATGTGTTTTAATAATTTTTGAATGACAATAAAAACAAAACATTTCTGAGGAGTCTTCTATTAAATTTTCAAATATTTTTCCCATCTAAATTTGTTTTTATCAATTATTAAACAACTGGTTGAAGTTTCAAATTTCTACGACGTATACTTTTTGAATAATAATAAATATTTCAAATATTTTGAGCATTAATCGTTATTTTATACTATTTCGTAAAAATATAAATGTTAGACGTTCATAAATATTTTTTTCGAAAGTCCGGTAGAAATTTATTTATAGATATTTCGAAGAAAAGCTTATGGATAACCTTGTATCAGCAATTTGAATCTTAAGTATAAATAGTATAATCTTAATAAATTTTCAGCTATAAAATATAATTTGCAAATTTTGACATATTTTGACATAACAATTTGAATTTAGACGCTTATAAAAAAAATCTGTGTCGAACAATTTTCAATTTTTCATAATTGTAATAAATTCACGATTGTATTAAATATTCTAGATTTTTTGGACAGCCGAATTTCTTTTGTTGATACTTCAAAAAAATAAAAATACATAGAAAAATCGAAAATTTAAATTTTCTATAAATAGGTCAAAACTCAAAAGACTACGAAAACTTAACCATTATGTATATAAAACGCTAATGTAAACTTTTGGTGGAAATTTCAAGTATTTGCGGTTTTTCGTTTTTGATATAGAATATTATAAAATAATGTAATTTGTCAAAAAGTGGTTTTGCGCAAAAATTCCCGTTTTTCCGTAAATTTTTTATGGTTTTTCCCGACACTTTTGAAAAGTATTAAAAATGTGTGACTTTGGACAAGTCCAAGTACTATCTATATTTACTTTTCTTTTGGGAAAGTGGCCGTATAGAGAAATCGAAGCATTTTTACTGCTCCAAAAAGTCAGGCACAAAATAAAAAAGTAAAAAAACTCATCATTGTAGAACCAATACATTCATTATTCCGTTCAGAATCTGAAACAAAAAACTGTTAAACTGATTATTATTACCCTATTATTTGGTTGCTTTAAATTTAGACCGGTATTTATACAACTGCATTACGTACTTTCGACCAAGATTTTAATTTCCGTAAATGATCGAACTAAATATTATTATATCATGTCTGATATCAATAGATACATCACAGGTTGTTATATTTTTATGGTCCCCATAAGATCCATAAAGAAAAGAAGGTGTAGAAATTAACCGTTAAAGTAATAGGGATTTTTTTCTTTAATTATGTACTGAAATTGAATAATTGTGGTTCTCAAATATTTTAATCCCCCCGCCTCCTTTAATATACAATATAACAACATTTGAAAAGCACTGCTCCATAGGTAGATGGATCGTTTATATATGGCTTCATTTTTCTTCTCGTTTAGCGTGAAGTATCATCGCCTCCACCGTGCGGTACTATCGTTCGACTTTCGGTATAAAAACAACCACGTCTTAGGTTTATTATTATTTTCGGCCTTAAATCAAATACACACGCCATCATACATCCACACGACAACAATAATATTATAATGCCTGTCTAGACACGAGTTTTCGCTATACGCCCGAACACAATGCGCGCACGTACGTATACAGAGACGTACATATTGTGCATATATTATTATCTACATCGTATACACAGTCATGTACTATTCTTTTGCTTTGTACGTACATGTAAATGCGTACAGCGCACCCAACACGAGCAACATATTCATCTCGAATATGTACGGTACACGTTCACGTCCTCGGTTGTGTGTGTATGTCGTATGATATAATGTTATTTTTATTATTTTGGATTCCGAGTAAAATGAGGAATATTATATTAGTTTTTTGGTATTTGTGTGTGTGTGTGTGTGTGTGTGTGTGTATAAGTACTTGTATGTTTTTCTTGTGCACACGATTTCGACCAAAAGATTTGGTCCTCATAACCATGATAGTTTTCTGATAGGAATATTGATGTCTAGTTATTACATAATGGAGGGATATTTTTTTTTATTTCTCAACAGTTTTCCAAATAATTGAGAAAAATGTACAAGACACTTCCACCGATAACGAGCTTAGAACTCGGTACCGCTTTGGATTTTGTCATTATTTCATTAGACTTTATAGATTAGTATGCACTTTTATTAGAACTTTGTGGGCATTTCATGATTTTTGAAATATTTTAATAAAATTTGCGCCTGATAATGGGCATTGATTTTTCAATTAATAGAGTTTATCCCTATATACTGCTATATATTATTAAGAAAATTAGTTCTACTACTACTTTTTCTAACAAATCTTTATAAATATAAATTGATTCACTTTTTTTGATTCACTGATTATTCCCAGAATCGTTTTTACAAGAGCAATGTTTTATTGTTGTTTCGAGTTTAAAAAATACCAATACAGCAATATTATTCACCCGTCGCCGTATCTCACCAGTTTTATTATTATTATATTTATTATTGCCCTTGCGTGTGTGTGTGTGTGTGTGTGTGTGTGTGTGTATGAAGTAACTCTATGTAAAAGCAAGAGTTATTCAAATATTTACGATTGTATGTATTTTACGAGATTTGTGTGTCCAAGACCGCGGCATTGTGCTAACCGGTCCTCCTATGTAACAATAATAATATGGTATATATGCGATCGGCGACCTGTATATACGACCCTTACGTCGCGTCGTCGGCACACATAATATAATTTCTAGTCGTTTATGAGAAAGTGTTTTATGGTCACAAAAGAAAAATGTAAATATAAGTGTGTATCACCCAGCTACTATTTTTATACGTCATATACGGAATGTTTCAAAACACTGTTGTGAGGGTAAAGTATATTGTATAAAATATCAAAATTATTAGAAAACAAAATAGCGTGATTTGGTATAACATGACATTTTGATTTCATGAAATCTACACGTTCGATTTTATTCGTAATTATTTTTCCGATTTACCGCAAAATTTACTGTCACATATAAGATCCACCTACCTGCTATTATTATTTGGACTATGGCAGTTTAACTCGTTACCAAATCCATTTTATTTGTTTTTATAGGTATGAACAATATTTGTATACGTACTATAATTATATGAAAATACATAATATTATAATATAATAGTATCGGTTATTTTTTTTCGACAAATAACGACTTCGTGAGTGAATATTGGAAAAGATATCATCTAATGCGTATTCAAGGATACCCATAAGCTATTTTCGTTGAATGAAGATGCTGCGTATTGATTTAAAAGGTCAACGCGAGGTGATGTACTTACGTGGCAATTATAAAATCGTCTGTGCAATAAATTATGACGACTATTCCTGCAGTGAGACTCGACTCAGAGTTTTTACGTATCCCTATTATGTATGCATTATCTCGCGCGTATACTATTGTCTGATTTCTGTGTATACACTTTTCTCATTACGACTAAAAGCGACGTTTGAATAATAAAGCGATTATTAATAATTAACTTTTCCCATCGTCATAATATGGTTATGACTTATGATATATACATAGAATAAATAAACTGCGTTCCATAATGAAGTATTCAACGTGATTCATTTAAATAGACTCCTGCAATATGTACCTACACACTATGTATATATATATATATATATATATATATATATATAAACGCATTTTGTTCTCGTATACATATTATAATATAATAAAACAAACATCTCATAATCCCATTATACTATTCGAACAATACCGATTCGAACGTAACAACTGTTTCTGATCGATTCATTATTCATAATGACGACAAATTTCAACCAGACGATTAATAAATCACTGCAATCAAATGATTTCATTCGGTTGGTTGAATATTAATGACATTTTAATATGTTTGATCCAACTAAATATACAACAAGGTAATCACATATAAAATCATATTAAACTCATTATTAGGTCACTATATGTATATACAGCACATTAAATTATACGCTTTTTGTAGTGTAATATTTAAAAATAATGATATTATATTATATACGTGAATTGAGCATCCTGAATATCAATTTCAACCACTAGATTTGGAATACTTCACACTGAATGTTCAATTTTATATTTTCCAACTTATTAAGGTCCGTCATTCTTGTAATCTTAACAGTTTTATTATGTATAGCTATTTTCAAACATTGCCAATAATATTATCAATGCGATTGTTTTGCTAGTTAAAATTGTCAAAAAGCAATACGTACCTATACTATTTTATACATTAGGTACGTGTACTGCACAATACTGTTATCGAAAACTCATTCAAACATCCAGGTATGCGCAGTGAATTAATTCGTTGTGTTTGCAGTCCTACAGTAGGTCAATCACTGTACTAAGATCGCCTGTTTCGCTTTTACGTTCATTTCAATTTAGTATATATATATACCTATAAATAGTACATAATAATATAGTGTATATTATTGTTGATAATATATGCGAGTTTACGTATATGTATGTATACTGATGTCCGACGAGGATCTCGGGGACTTTAATTGTTGTAATAATATTACGCAGAACTAGTATCTGACGTCTTGCGAACACAACGTATGTAATGACGCCATAGCCGGGGCACGGCTGCGATCACAAACCGTATAATGTTATAATATTATTGTGTAAAATTCGCGGGTATATTGGCATATTAGACATACAACCTGCAGGGCAAATCGTCTTCTACGGACGGAGCAGCAATAGCAGTATATATATTACCACGGAGCCGGGGAAAAAGTTGTTCTTTTTTTATAATACACGTTGTATGTTTTGCAGTCTAAAATCATCGGGTGCGCGACGGCCGCCGTCCGTGAAGTCGTGGAATGGTCGCCGCGAACAACCGACGGGCGCCGCGCAGAACACGATGAGGAGGATACACATGAGTGCTCATCCGTGACTGCAAGGTATTACAGTATTATCGCAGCGACGGCGTTAATTAAATATTAATGTGGAAAAAACAAAACTAAAAGGGGATAAAAATGTTTAATGAACGCAAACATGGCGTTCATTGTATATATTATACACAATACATTATATCATATTGTGTGCGCGCGAGAGTGCATTGGTCGTCGTAAGACGGAGAGGGTGAAAAGGAAAATATACAGACCAATTCTTACATTATTATACACACACACACACACACACACACACACACACACACATACACACACACACACACACACACACATACATACATATATATATATTTTATAATTGGCCGAGCATCCGTTCTTCTGCACACACATACGCACGTGTGTATATAAAACGTATAGAGCTAATGACAGGCCAGAGACCTAGACGACTTAATATATTCCCGTCATGAAATGTTTGCCTTCGTTGTGCGCTTCTTTCTCCTTCACGACAACGACTCCCCTGCCGCCCCCTATGCCCCCCCACCCACACCCCGTCACCGGGATATTTGATTGCGTAGGTACTGCTGCAGCAACAGGCTGCTATCTATACGTCGTATTCCGGTATTATTCTGGTATATTTTAACTTTTGTTTCCTCGTTTATTATAATATTATTATACTCGTATGCTCTTTTACATATTGTACAATTTATTTCGATACGCGCATGACTATAGATCGCCGGAGAGAGGTTGTGACGTGTCGTCACCACGGACGTCGAGGGAACTGCAGTGTGACAGTGTGATTTATTATTTTTATTTTCGAGCAGCGCGGTCGTGAACGCGCACGCAGCTCGTTGGCGAAAACATGCAGTTAGAAACGAAAGAACGCCGAAGCGCGCGCGATGAGTGCTATCGTGATAGGCGGGGACGAGGAAGTTTTTCTCATTTTATTCGCCCATGGAAACATCTGCCGAAAACATTTTTGCTGGCGTGCGGATGGAGAGTGGAACGCGTATAAATGTATAATATAATACAAAATAAATGTGTGTGTGTGTGTGTGTGTGTGTGTGGGTGAGACCTGCGGCGATGGCCGGGCGCAAGTGCATATTAACTCTTCGCATTGTCTCATTGGTCAAACACGATCCGAAATTAGACCTGAGCGCAAACAATCGCGTATAGCCAATTATTTCATGTAAGGCGAAACGACCTGCAGTCGTATAACATAATATTATATATTTAGAGAATATTATTATGCGCTCCTAACGACCCATGCTGTTTCCAGTTTGATGTGAAAACGTGTGTGTGTGTGTGTGTGTGTGTGTGTGTGTGTGTGTATTGATATACTTGACGTATTATTGTGGTGATATTATAACGTTTCGTTAAGTTTAATAAGTATACGCCTTTTACGGCAGTCTACCATCATAGTCTAGATGTAATGCAGCTTGCAGGCAAGGAAAGATTAATTTTAGACGTAAAATGAAAATTTGTAAATATTTTCCTGTTTTACCGTCGAATGTCGGTTTATTTTTATTATTTTTTTTTTTTTTTTTTGTAACATAGCGATATGTTTTTTGTGCGAAAATTTTTCGCGACTGTTAAGCGATCACGGTGGTGTGTCGTTCATTATATTATTATAGTCTTATAGTCTGTATAGTTTTGTGTATGCATAGGATTGTTAAAAACTGTGTACCACATTACACAGGTATGAATATACGTATAAACAGCTGAAGATTCGTGGATAACTACGCATGTGAGTTTCCTCCGCCAAGTCGTCTGCGGGACCGACCAAAATTATTGACGTAACGGGACATAACTCCCGTCGACGAATTAAAAGTATCTTATTTGTGTACATACATAATATATATATACGGGGATATATTTACGAATTACACGACTGCAGCGACAATCTAATAATAATATACACGAAAATAATATAAAAAAGGAAATAAACCTTAAAACGTGTCGTGTCGTCGTTGGTCGCTATAGTACCTGTATATATATACCTATGAGGTACGTGGCGGTCCTTAAAATTTGCCGTCCGAACTCCAGGAGAACATGATAATGTTATAATAATACTATACGTGAAGTACAAATTATTATTGTACGTCCAAATGCGGTTCGACACGACAGACGACAATGTTTCCCCAAATCGTATAATATGTAATTCTGTGACGACTGCGGTATTATGTAGGAACCCGATTTCCGAGATAAAAATGGTCGGGAACCAATGTTCATGCGGCGGCCACGTCATGTTTATTATAATATAGTATACAGATTGTATTATAATACAGTCTCTCGCGTTTTGGGCGTGGGAGTGCGCGCAATAATATAACGCGGGTCGAGATGTTTTTTTTTTTCGTTTTGTTCAATATAATATTATACAGACTGTGCCATGGTGTGATGAAACAGTTTATCACTCCTAGAGATTCGATTAATCATTTTCCAAAGCAGCTAGCAGTTGGATGGGTGACCACTGACCATACGACTCAAGCGGTGTTGTCCACACCAAGTTCTAACCCATTTACCCACATGTTACTCTTACTATTAAATACAACCTACAAAAAACCCCACAAAGCTCATGGCCACAGTTGTCCTCTCTAAAAAAAGATCAATGAAAAAAAATATATATACATAATACATAGACATCAAAACAGCGCTCATGACGAACAATTTTCTTTTATTTATTTATTTATTTTTATTTTTATTTTTTTTTTGCGTTGCGATGAAAAATCTGGATTGATGTTTTAATATTATACTAAACATACCAACAATATATATTGTATATATAGTGGTGTATTATGTATCAATATTAAATATTATCATTTGTGGGCTTATGCACAGGCAAGGCTGGACAAGTTAATTTTTTTTTTTACTTTTTATCTTGGAAAATTAAAAGTTAAATTTGTATAGTCAATGTTACAAGTTAAGTGTAAACATTTTTTTATAAATTATAACTAAACTAGGTTACTTAATTAGTTTTCTTAGTTAACATGGCTAGATTTTATAACTTAGTTAAAAATAGGTTAATATCTTTAACTGAATAGTACTATGAGAACCATATAAAGTCCAGAAATAGTACAGCATTCAAAAATTTACACTTTTCCGACTATTTTAATTAAACAATAATCCGTGCAAAAAAAAAAAAAAACAAAATCCCAGAAATTTATATAAGGAGAAAAAATCAACTTTTAACACGACTTTAAAACAGTTTGTTTAGTAGCTGCATAGCATGAAAACAATGTCAAAACTTGCCAATTTAAAAATTAGTTTTTTAAAAAAAAATTACTCGTTAAGCTTTTGAACTTGGATATTAGCATGTTAAATGCAGGTAAATGGAAAATTGTAATAATATACTATAATAAGTACTTAGTACATACAATATCTTTTGTGTCCGTATTCGCGTATTACACTGATTGTTAAGCTAACGGTGTATACATAATATTATAATACTATATCAAAGTATTTAAAATATAGTGCAGTATTATACGATTTTCTGCTTCATAATAATGTAATGACTAATGATGTATTCAATATGCTGCAGTGTGTATGTGTATGTACATGTATATTGTGTGTATACTGCCATTTAATGCACCTCCGGATTAAATTTAATATTATATGAAAATTGTAATACATCGTACGAACAGAAAATAAAATACATGCACGCACGTTGTTTCGGATTGAACGAGTGTAATATTTTTATTATTCATACTTTACCCACACTCACACACATACGCGTATACACACACACACACACACGCACGCATACGTACCTACACGTATTTTTTATTTTTGTGTGAAACTATTTTGAGCGTGTGCAAACACTCACGTCATCGTACACGACCAATTTTTCTACATTATAATCCCGTTTGGCGTTTATTTATACCCTTATGCGTACTCTATTAACGGAAACGACAGAGCTGATTATTCGCTTAATGCAATAATGTGTTAAGCCATTAAGGTCTACTTACCTTACTTACACGCCTAAGTCATAAATATTTGTACATTACGTGTGGGCATGTACAATGTGCAGACGTTAAATAATTTATTTGTTTTTAATTAATTTAAAATCCTGCGCAAATTGTTCGCTTGTTCGCTTGTTCGCTGAGCGAATAAATAAATTTAACACTTTTGTTTATTCAAAATGATAAATCCTTAAACGTTTACCTAATAATATTAATACATTAAATGCTAACTGTATAGTGATTATTAAAAGAAAAAAAAAATTTAAACGTACATTTGGCATCTCATTAACAGGTTAAAAAAAATCTCTATCCCAACCAGATTTGGATACAAGTCCCAAAAAGGTTTTCTATTTTACGGCGGTGATGTCACGGATATAATAAAATAATATAAATACTCGCCCACCATACACGTACTCAGCCCTATCAGATTTTATTTTTTTTTCATTGTCTTTTGAATCGATGCGATTTACTATATTTTATCATCGTTTCATTAAGTCATATTGACGCATATAATAATAATAATATGAATAGCATATTTGTAAGTTGTAAAGATTCACGATTTTTCTGTGAACCGATCCCGAGATTAATTAAGCGCTCAACGCTAAGGTCACAAGGTCATCCGATGACACCACGGAGTGTTCTTCGACTATATTAGGCCGTATTATTATCAACCAATATCTATATTATATTTCCATATTATTTACCCGCACGAGCCGAGGCGATTTAATTTTTAAACAGTGATTTAATGTATTTAATTTTGTCGGTCGAAATTCGAGAACGCAGTTGAAATTAAATTTTATTTTTACCGTTTTACTAAACAAGACTATACTGTTCCTATATTTAATTATCCGAAAACTTGGCGCCAGTCTCTTCATTAGGAACCGAACGAGACTACGTCTACGTGTAGCGATGACAAACGTGAGTATGCACTATATAGCACACATCCCCAAACATTTTAAACTTCCTTCAGCTGTTCCGAGGGTTTCTTAGAAGGTTATATTGTCAAAGCTTCGAGAGAAGAATGAACACGTTGGCATCGCGGTAACCACGCGAAACGCGGTAATATTTTATTTTAAATTGACAGTGCGGTTTCGGCCGGTGTGCCGTTTTGAAACGCTGTTGCAGTGCACCGTTTAAAACGTGTTTACATAATCGTAATAATCATTAATACCCGACTGCAATTATTATTACTGCCGTTTTATCCAGCACGTGAACGTTATGGTGATTATAAATGTTCTCGATTTCACATTATATTATGTGCACACCGTAAGTACAGTCGTTCTACGATTATTACGTATATCGTGAATCGTGATAAGCGATTGAAATCGCGATTTTGCATATTAATTAACATTTTCATCAATCGGAAAAAGTACTAATATGTATATGAATCGCGTTTATTCATAAAAGAGGTAAACAAATAAGAATAAATGTTTCTCGTTTACAGTTCGTTAGAAGAAAATATATGAGCCGGATTTAAATTTGAAATATATATATATATATATTTGAGAAAAAAAAAATTGTCAAGGAGGTTCTATTTTTAATATTATCATATGTGTTACTGTGATGTCTTGAAATTATGAGACACTGACTACTTATTATTCCCTTTCACAAATAATAATCGTTTAAATATTTAAGCACAATGCATAGTCTTCAATTACTATATGTATACTAAATGTCAAGAGAAACATTTGTAAGTTTGTGGCCATTGCATACTGCACAGATGAAGAAGATGCTGGGGAACAATTCTGAAAAGTTATTTTCTTTGTATAAAGTGTTAACCAATATTTAATGATATTTGTATAGCTTTGTTATTATGTAAATTACTGTTTTTGTGATTACAATAAGAATAATGCATTTTGAACCCATTGTTTTCTTAATTCTTTAAACATTTCATACATATCTATTTGGATTATTCATTAAAAATTTATGAAAATGTTTCATTAAGTACCAGAAGTATGAACGACACCTGAATTATTAATTCTGCACAAAGCGAATCGGAGTGCACACAGTTTTAAGTCCTGTTGGATGAGTTTTTCGGTTGATTAAAATAATTCGCATAAGACTTTAATTTCAGGATTCGGACATAGTGTCATAATATACTGAAATACTTCTATTCTAAACCTATCCAGTCAATGAAATTAATTTGAAAAAAAATGCGTGATTCGGTCTTAAATTGACTTGTTTTAAAAACAAACTGCACGATTCTCGTTGACTAATAACGGAACATAATTGTATACACTAAATGTATGTAATTATGAATCTTTTTGTGAATAAACGACTCGTGCGAATTTTTTCTTCTTAATTTTAAATCGTTGCCGGACCATTGTTTAGAACATAACTGCAGACGTGAATAGTTTTAAACGATATTATTTATTCGCGTTTAATAGTAAAACTTTATAAATGGTTACGTTAAATTATACTACACCTACGACGAGCGAACGTATAACATTATTATAATAATACCTATATTAATATGCATAGTATGTTATTTACGTGCGGCTAAGACGCAGAAATATTGTATTTTCTCGATATTGGACATCTCTGTGATGAGATAAGATTTTAGCAAAGATGATGGTCACGTCGCGAGGCTAACACCGATTCCTGCAGGACGAATGCGTGTTGGGGGATTTTTTCGGAACATGTTTCATGATAAGATTACACGGCCGTGTTGTGCGAAACGATGAGATATTATAATACTTTCGGTACATGTTTCTCCCGTACAATAATAATCCTATAACATGTGCACTGGGTGTTGTAGGTACCTATAGTATGCATTATGTTTTGTACACATCCTACTTGAGCACAGTAAAATTATGTGTTTTCGTTTGAATGTATTTTTGTTATATTAAGCGTGTATCATGCTCGCATCGATCGACAGCAAGTCACTCATACACAACTATACGGTTTTTGAGACAAAGAATTTTTCTCGAAAAATCGAATTCCCTGAGAGTTTGAAATTCTAATTATATTATACAGCAAAGGTTATAACCACGTTTTGGACTGCATGATTCGTAAATGTAGTTTTTAAATAGGAACGCCGACGGCCCGGTCCAACGTTTCGGAGTAATAATATACTATTGAAACGATCTCATCGGGTCGATTTAACCCTGTACAACCGTGATGGTCATTGCCGCGTATAAATTACATCACATGTACATGACCTACCTATATGTATATATATATATATATATTTTGTATATGTATAATCCACGAGGTTTACGTCGTTTAGAAACGCGCCCGGACACTTAGTCTGATGAAGAATACGTGTTATGCAAGCTGATTTCGATTCGATAACTCCGGCATTTGTATAGGTTGTTCACGTGGGGTTTTTTTTCTCTCTTTTCCTACTAACGCGATTACAATTTTAAATAAGCTCTTACATATTATACACTTACTTTTCGTTCATCTGTATACATAATATATGGACACGCGTACATTGCGCGCGCACAAATCGTGTACGGCGGTCGACTCAATTTTAATACACCAATTAAGAAAATAATAATAATAATAATAATAATAATAATAATAATAATAATAATATATATACGTACTTATTATCATAATGTGTTCTGTGGAAAGTATACCTCAAGTCACGGCTACATTGTCTTCTCGGCCTGATTAATTTGTTCGCATTAAACTCATATCAGCGACGAGAATTTTTTTTTTTCAACAACAACTATGCGCATTACTATAATTGCATGCATTAAACATACAGGATAATATATTGATCGATGCAGCTTTACAATAATTACTGGGAAGTATCCATAAAAAAATAATGCATAATTCGCGTACTGTTAATATATATAAATATATATATATATATATATTGCGATTATATTGTTGATTTTAAAATTTCAATTATTTTATAAATGGGCTACACTGCTACAGAATGTTTTATTTGTGTTTCTCGATACCACAGAATTAATCGATTTATACTCATTTATGTGATAAACGTATAACAAACTATGATACACAAAAAATTGTGTTTACACACTTATAGTTTTTAATACAATAACTTTTTGATTTGAAATCGGCGATAATCCGTTAGTATTTAATTTGACTTATCTTACATTACATTATATAATGTTTATGTTATGTTTATTTTTATAATATTCGCTTCATAAATTTATCGTACATTCATACTCGTACAATTATTATTTGATTCTATATGACATGTACGTTATAATAAAAGTAAGCCGTTGACTTATCTTAGGTACAATTATTTCGGGATTTTTTTTTATATTACTCCCTTTTGTTGTATTTTCCAATGCGATACTCCACGCTGCTATCAATGCGTGTTATGTTTCTTCGTTCAAACAACGCAGTTCGTTTTTTCTTTTCAGCCATGTCAACGGCGTGTTTCTAGTATTGTTCCAAGTCGCAGTATTGTATTATATACTTATTATTATTATTATTACTATTAAGCCCGGGTAAAAGTTTACAACATCCACTGATATTTAAATTTCAGATCTGACAACTCAATTATCTTGTCAAATCACCAACCTTTTTGTTCCAGTCACGGCATTCGCACCTATACATTATTATAAGTTTGGCGTCTTAATAATATGATGAAATATCTTTTAGGTTCTCCATAATCTTTTGGTTGTTGCTGATGGTGACGTACAATAATATTTAACGATGAGACCGTGCGTCTTGTTATTATATTATAATTCATTTTCCGCGAATTCTCATTATTGCGCGTTATTCCTTTTCACGTGCAATTCCGTCAATAACGAGTAACGTCGCGCTGCATATTTTATAATATTATTACACTATTCGGGAATACTTTAACCATACGTCTTCTGTTCGTCGTGGTTAAAAAAGTTTAATGCGTTTACGATAAAATTAATACGATGTTTTTCGAAGTATTCGAACAATATTCAACAGGTTTTCAACTCTCTCGGCACCGCGCCGTCGATGATGCGTATACCTATCTTCGTGTACCCCTAGACAAATGTTTTCTACAACGTTTTGTATAGGAAATGAACACCAATATATTATATATAATATGCATATTACATACGGTATTCACTGGCCATGTTATTATTATTTTCTTTTCTATAATTTACACGTGCGGTATATTCCTGTACGGAGAAATCAGCCGCTGTCACGTGAAATATTCGAATGAATCGTCGGTCGTTTGTATCCCTTTCGAATCGATGCGCTGTGCTCTATACAGTCGCCGTCTCGCGCTACCGTTATCCGCATGTTACATACGCGCAGCGTCAATACAGATAAATGTGTTCCATCACCATTAGGCCGCTGATATACGTTATTTGATTATTTATTATGAATGATGGGCTCGCATTATTTCGTATTATATTTCGACACGCGGCAACGGGGTAATAATATACGCGGGCACCTCATTTGCCGTAAATATGGTTATCACACCTCTCAAACACGATAACATACAATGTGATAGGCGTGTATTATATAGGTACGTCGGCGACGATCGACGACGATACCGATTTTTAGGTTGTGACGGTCAGCGCCGCGTATCATCAAATGGAAATATTATGTTGTTTTTTTTTTTTTCTTGAAAATAAAATAATAATCACCCGGAACGTGGAGAATGCGCGTGTGCAGCACAATATTATACAATACGTAATGATAATATAATTGATCGATAACTCGCGCGCACATCGCGTATATTATGTATATGGGTGTACATGTAGGTATATATACATACACGATAATACAGTGGTAGCTAGGGTCCTAATTAACCTTCACCTGGACGACGAAAGTACAACGCGCGCGCGCGCTTACAATATAATTGGACGCTGCTGCGACGACGATTCTCCACGACTTCTACCGCGGTTATACCCCCGGGCCAAAACGTGTTTGATAAATGAACCAATGATGGGAATGATTTTTCCATCTCTCTTTTAGAGAGGAAAAAAAATGAAATAAAATAAAATAGAGTACCCACAAAATTACTTCATTTGTCACGTACAAGGTACACTAACTGCAGCACATACAATACGGATTTTCGAGCGGCGGCGTTTTAAATTCCTTTTTTTCTCCCCATCCGCTATGAACTATATATTTCCATCTCGGACAATATTTTAATCACCACTCATCATCGTTATCGATTTCGTTTTTGTTTCACGCCGTCTAATACATCTAATTTCCATAACTGTTCCATAAGACTATATACAGTTTTGTGTCATCGTTTTTAAAACCACTGTACAAGAATTGAATATAACATGTTCATAACTACATTTTTAATGACCCCTCGGACAATAATTGTATTCTGCCAATGCGGATCTTTCGTTTATTCTTTACGGTTTTGAATAATAAAAATCGCTTATTTACCTCATAACATATTTTTATACATGCATCCTTATCTATATATTAAGCGTTGAATAAACTTTTAATTATTATATCTCTTTTGTTGCCTGTTTTCACTCATACAGTATGCATTCAAGGGTGCAACAAACAAAAAAATAACGGCACGTTATCGAGTAAAACGCACCGTGCATTCGTGTAACGTTACATAGTATAATTTTCAAAAACTTTATACTTAGTTGGGTTACTAAATATTTCCAAAATTAGAAAATACGCATTCATGATGAGCCAATAACGTAGCTGGGCTATAAAAATATGTCGGACAAATGTTATCATAATAGTCACGATGCATTATTTATAATTCCATCTGTATAATTTTAACATCGTTTTTCCGGCATATTCATCGAAATGTGTGTCTTAGATACTACAAACACATTTTTACTAAAATTCTGAAAACACGCGTTAATCTCTTTAGTTGGATTAAATAGAAAACGAGATTCTTTACACAGTACTCTAAAGAAATTAAATTATCCGACTACATTTTTTCTCTCCGTAATTTCCATTAGTTATTTCACCGGGAAATGTAATTTAAAAATCTTGCGATGTTTGACTAAAATGACAAGACGTATTTTCATATCGTTTGAGTTTGTATGCCATTTGCAGTCAGCCATCTAATATATTATACTCGATCAATAATTATAAGATTTCGAATTTCAACTATGTACGAGTATTTATACTCGCTATGAATTGTTATAAAAATGTAATATACAGCATTTACAACATTATTCGGTACAGATTTTAAACGTTCCAATATAATATAATGCATGGTGATTATACAAGTCGTAAAACATAAAGTTGATCAGTTTTCAATTAAAATAAACACTTTTTGTGAAATACCGACCTATAATAATAATAATTCAACATTCGTAACATGAATTTATTACCTTAGATACAACTGGTTACAACTCGTATACAGTACGTTTAACTGTATATTTAATTAAAATATTCTTAAAACTTTGTAAATGTTGGAATATATTATATTATTTCAACGACGAGTCTTCTTAGTAAAATTTAAAATATTTATTCAAAAGTTGTATATTATACATTTGATACTTTTGATCAACATTTTTATTTATTTCCGTACAAATATATTTATTTACTTTACAGTCGGATTCAACCGATTTTGTTATTATATAACTTAATTGTAGACATATGTGCGTTTATTCTGTGAAGTACATAAATTGGAATTATATAAAAATTGAATCTTTCCATTGCGGTAAAATAGTTATTTATTTAATTTAAATTATTCATAATATTTTCATGAATGTACTACGTCTTGGTAGTTTTGATTTATAATAATAATATCACATTAATACCTGAACATAATAAAAAAAATTATACATATAATAAAAATGTGTTTTCACATGATCTGCATGATTTGCGTGTGTGTATTTTATGTATGTGTATAGTGTATATGATTATAATTATATTTAAACACAATTTTTTTTTTAAGATTAAATCGAGTAGGTATATCTATCACTGCGGTTACCAGTTCCCCAAGTAAATGATATTTTCTATCTAAAATAATTGATCATGTTCGTTTAATATACGTCTGGCGTGTGATTTCGGATTAATTTATATACTTGAGATTGTATTTAAGTCCGTGATGTAAATAAACATATATACTTAGGTGAAATGAAATACGCATCGTAGTGTAGCAGTCGCCGCATTGATATTTTTTACAAATCGTATTTAATGTTTATGGATTTTTTTCCTCCTTTACGTATAATATTGTATATTTTTTCATTCGGTTTATTCTCGCCGCATCGCAACAAGTCGACAAATTGTATTTTACGGTCGATGCGTTTTATTTCGCGTCTACCGGTGTCGTGTTGTGTTTGTTTTAAACCAAACACTTATTTGCATAAGAAACGAAGTTTGTTTATCATTTGGTTTTTTTTTTTTTTCGGTAGGTGTAAATTTATACACTCATACACTCATACACACACGCACTCGCATACATTATAGGTTCGAGTGTGCGTGTGTCTGAGCGCGCCCGCGCTTCTATGCGCGTTGATGAATAAAATATTACCGAGTTCGGTTCGATATCTCAATCTAAACGACTTAGACTTACGGTGTCATCTGCATAACATTACGCTTATGCCTAGAAATTTGATTTTATACGCATGAGTGACCAACGAAAATGTCATCGCCACTGCGTCAACGTATATGTGTGTGTGTGTGTGTGAGTTTGTGTGTGTATATGTATGTATTATATGTATAGCTGATTTAATGTTGCGGTTCTTAGCAAAATCGACGTGTGAATGCAAACGCCTAATTAATCGAAAGGGGCGAGAGAGAAAAAAAAAACGGTCGTAAAATTGAACACAGCGTCTGCCTGCCTGTTAAAGTCGTCTTGTCTCCACGCATATTTATATATATATATATATGTATGTATGTATGTATATATGTAATATAATATAGTTGCAGTCGTTCGCCTTAAATCGCATTTCCCATTGCCATTATATTGTCACGTTTATTTGGAAACGAATTGTGTTTTTTATGTATTATATATTTTATCAAGCTTGAGTTTTATTAAAACTCGCTGCTCGCCTACACAACAATAGCCACGAGACGTCATTATTATTGTGAAATATAGTAAATACTGAAAATAATAGTAATAACGAAAAAACGCGCCCTGATAAAAATTTCCGTGATAAAATATATGATATTTATTTACCTCGGGGATATTAGAACACAGAATAAGAATATTCTCAATCCCGCCTCACGTATACTTGTATACTAAAAAACCCGGATGAAATGATATACATCATCACCTTTTCGTTTTCGTCTAAATTTATACGTATAATTATAATTATTTTCAAAAACCTTTCTATAATACGTCGCATGTTATCCAATTAAGATGCATTTTGTTATAATAAAATGAAACAAAAATAAATACTTTTCTCGAAACGAACACAACAACGTTTAAATTAACTGTAAAATAAGGAAAAATAATGATGACAATATCTTTCTCACAACTATTGATTTTCGATAATTTATTCGAAATACATATACAGTTTATGGCTGACGTGTTACACCACATAAAAATACAAATTTATAATATGCATATACGTCTGAAGTTTATGGTTCAGTTGCCAAACTGAACTTGTCGATACCGAAACTTTGTGTCGATATCTAAGAACGTTTTATTTATTGAGAAAAAACTATTTTAATTAAACCAAACAAACATGATATATGTATAGGTATAAGATATATTATACGCATGCGCGTTCATTAAAAATTGTATTCCGGAACATAAAATTTCTATTGAAAATACTATAGTTTATCTTAAATATTATTAGTTATTACCGAGAACTGAAAATGTTTACTCTATCGAAACATAATTTGTAAATTAATAGTATAATATAATATTGTATGTGCAATAATATTTATAACCTGAATATCCGAGGTTACTGAATTCTCACTCAGCAATATTAATCATACAAGAGTTGGACGCTGATATCTATTTATGCAATCTATTTGGAGCTATCGATCTCGAGTTATAATTTTGTACGTATAAGCATAATAATATATGTAGTCTTGCTAAATACGCGTATACGAAAACGGTGGTGAAGTAAATAGCAAAACTAAAACCATATTATTGTTTTTATGCACGCAAATTTGGATTGAAAAGTTATGATAAAAATAATAATAATAAATAAAAATCCTTGAAGACATATGATGACAAAATAATATAGAAATGTTGATCTAAAGTGTCTACGGGTTTCAAATCTGTGCAGTTAAGACTCGCACTGCAAAATATATATATATATATATATATCAGCACTTAACTGTCAAAAGAGATGTACACGATTTCAGTTTTATAATAAAGTAATACATTTTTATTTGGCGGAAAAATATTTCAATAGGTGCCTAAATGATTTTCAAAATTTGCCAAATCCGATATGGATCTCGACAAAAGTGAAACGCGCGTGATCAGATGCGATCGAAAACAATCATAATATAGTAATAATGTAGGAAATATTATGTTAGCAGCTACATTGTTATAGTATATTTGAAGTTCAAACTTTGAACGGTCCACAATAAATTTATATAATAAGAGGGACATAGAAAATTTTCCGTTTCATTCTCAATACACTTTTGAAATTGTTATCACAGACCAATTCATTTTTATATCACGGTCACAAGCGGTGTACGACGGTTTTTATTTTTTTTTTTTTAATCAAATAAAATGTCTTTGGGTTATTACATACATCGGTGTACGCCTATACTTTATAGAATATTTGCGTATTTATTTTAATAATTAAATAATTGCAGTACCGTGATTATATTGTATAGTTATAATTACGGGTGCTCAAAAGTCGAATAATACTAAAATCTAATATTAACAAGGTTTTTTTTTTATTTGTTTTAGAAACTAATCAGTGTAATTGCATAAAATAATATGGTATCCAAAACGTATGTACAATAAATAATAAATATGCTTTAGAAACTTAATCTATTATTATCTGTATGTGTACTTACTTCATATTTTATAGTCTGTTGTACATTTTTTAGTTTCATATCGACACTTATTTCGTTAAAGGACATTTTGACCATTAAATTTATTATAATAATAATAATATGATAAATAAGTAGTGTGTTTTTTCAATTTACGATAAATACACACACGTACATGCATGTGAGCTCGTCACCGCCTACACAGCAAATTATGGAGGGGGTCGGGGGATGGTTTTATTTTGTATTTAATTATGTTATGTAACATTATATGTTCGAAAAAAATCTTTCGTCGTCCGGTTAAATGGTTCCCGGATAGTTTATATATTTTTATATATTATATATTATATACACGAGTGGTTGTGGGTAATATTATTAAAATATAAAATTGTTATTATATTGTTCCACAGCACCATATACGGTATATATTATGTATATCTATTTCCAGCCGCTGTATGCGACCGTCATTCTCGGACGTCGGTGGTGGCGCGGAAACCAGTTGGCGCGAGGGGTAAAGCGGCCAAAGGCGTAAAGAAGTATTTTAGTGTGAAAGGAATCTTAATAAGAAGGCACTTCTGGTGTTTTGTCACATTGTCAAAATTAATTACGTGGCTATTCGGAAACCCGTCCGCAGCCGACAAACGGCCGTCGACCGGTCCACCTCTTACCCACCACCTCCCCTGCAGAAATCGTTTTTTCACTCCTACCTCTATAATACGATTCACCAGATCTCCCAAATATATATATATATAAATTTACCTCCCAACCGTCACTCTCTCTCTCTCTCTCTCTCTCTCTTGCTGAATCGAATTATTTTATTTTTATTTTTTTATGGAAATATACTAACTTATATATGTGTATAATCAAACGCCGAGTTATTCGGGTTTGCCTTGTGCTCGCCGTTCTGGAAGACCATTCGAGACGACAACTCGCTTTGATGTGGCTGCGTACGTACAGCATTATTATATTATTGAGAAACGGCAGTGTGTTTTTGGTCCGTCGTAGGTTTTTTCCGTATCCCGGGGCATTCTATACAATACAAATACGATTAAAATATATAAACGTTTTCCCGCCAGCGTTGCGACCCCGTGAATTTAACGTCAAAACCAAATTCACGTGGTCCAATGGAAGCACAATGAAAAATGTTATTATATATATATATATATATATATATATATATATCTACGTGGAATGTGAATCCTTATTAACTCGGTAAGGAAATATATTATACTTTTCTTATAGGGAAGGGTTTAGAAAACGTTTTCTCTTCAAAAAAACCGCATAAATATGTTAAACATATGAATCACTAAATACAGAAATGGGCAAAAGGGTACAATGTCCACTATTTTACAAAAGTAACTATTGAATACGTTGTTAAATTCCACATCGATGTTATAGCATGGTTTCGACTATTGTAGAAAAAATAATTTCTTCAAAAATATATAATGTTAATGAGTATTTTTAAAACCAGGACATGAGCTTTTCCGGTATTAAGCAATTCATATTTATAAAACGATTGCTTATTCTTATTTTTAAACGGTTATCTTTTCATCGGTCCGGAAATCTATAGTTTATTGTTTGTCCAATCCGCATCCGTTTTTTGCAACAACTAAATTTCAATTACATTGTTTTAACATTAAATTCCTCTGAAATGGTCAGAACGATATTAAATAACGTCGAAAAAGACAATGCGTGAAAGTATATATAGAATATTAATATAACATAATATATACTATAAACCATTACGTTTTAATCAGATAAAACCATTTTAACGTTTTGGAAATAATAACGGAGAAAAAATTTGATTTTTTGTAAAATTAATTTCATATTTAAAACAAAGTGTATGTATTTATTTTTTTTTTTCATCATTCCTCCGACTCGAATACGGTTGTTGAAACATTGATTTTTATGGCGTACATTTAATTTTGCAAGCAAAATGTTCGTTCTCAATAAATACTCCATATCATTTACATAGTAAATACATACAGCATTGTATTGGCGTTAAACAATATAATTATTCGATATTTCCGTGCGTTAAAATAAATAACGTTTGCATTTAATCACGGTCCCGGTTTGTGTATAATATAATAGATATAATATATATATATATATATATATATATATATTCTTGTCTAATGTACAGTTTATCCGTCAATATTAATTCTTGTACATTAGGAAACTTTATTCTTTCTTTCTTTGTAATTTTGTAAGTTTTCAAAAGTCTGTTGTTTTATTTTTATTTTTTATATTAATAATACATGGATGACATTTGCCCGTTAAATTTATTACGAATAAGTAAATTAATGAGTTAGTAGAAATTTGCAATTGGATAGGTAGAATTTTTTTAAAATTTAAATATCTGTTCCTACAACAACCACACTATTACCGTGTTTGGGATCGTTTTGAAATATTCAACGTAATCCACGCCATCGTCGGTTGGACAACTTGACTTAAGAATTTCGGTGAATACGTCATGCGTCGAAACCGCCACAAAGACGAGTATAGGTAACAGTATACCAAAAACTCCACGGTTTCACGCGATCCTATATCTTATTACATTTGTTCATATGATAAAAATGTTTTAACCTAATCGTGCTCTCGATGAAGGATGGCCTTTGTATACGCGCCAAAATCGCAATCACATATATTTCGGTATTCCAGCAGAAATATAGTGGCCATACGTATAGAATATTCATCATATATTACTATATACGGTATACAATATTATGTAAACTATTATTTCCTGCGCAATAAAACTTTGATGAGCGACAACCACTACACGCGGACGTTGGCGGCGATATCCTGCGGCAGGAAAACATGACCTAATTCCTGCGATAACTATGTAAGTATACGTAGATTATAATTTCATAATGTAATATACGAAGTGAAATAGCAAAGTAAACGTTTGAAATGTTTGAAAACAGACACGCGAATATTGTAGTAATATGTATATAATATATGTAGCTGTTGTATCGACCGAAATACGTAACATTTTGCCTACGCAGATGTATACAACGCGAAATAACCCAGGTATAAATATATGATATAAACATACACACAAAAACACACACACTCGCATACACATAAAGTGGCTCCGAAGTGTTAGAAATGTACTATGATATCAAACATCAAAAAGTCGCTATACCGTACTTCAAATGTTTTCTTATAACAGTTGAATGCTAATCCGCAAGCACCCATATATAATGGAATATGGATAATCCATGAAGCTTTATTTCGTAGCAGAACAAATATTTAAATGCATTTTTTGCTAACCATCCAATTATTGTAAACAAGTAAGCTGTGATCGACCGTTTTTTTATAAACAACTTTTTCAATTCAGTACATTAGATATTATTATTTAATTAATCATAAGGCATATATGAGCGTGAAACATGATAATTACCAAAATACCTTCCGTACCTACAAAATTTACAATTTACTGAGATAAAGATAAACTATTATGTGATCGGCGTCATTGATCACACACACTCGCTGCAGTTTTATATTGAATATTAAGCGTGTAATATGATTGTTGGTGGACGAAGATGTTGTTGTCGAGATATGACTCCTTGGCGGGCCCGTTCGAGGAGTGGTTTTATTTGAACTATCGATGTGACACCGTAACGCATTATAGATGATAGTGTATAGACGTATATGGTTTAGTGTTGTAAACGGTGCCGTAGATGTACCGCTACCGCGCGTATATTATTATCACTGGCGCAAATTAATGGAGGCGTCCAATTAACATCTACCGGCTAAAACCATGATGGCGACGCCATTGAAACGCATATCTGCAGTGTATACGTATATATTATATTTACTGGGAATTTTTTTTCTCTTACAGAAACACATTATAATTGTAAATATTTATGACATCTGCCTTCGGAGAAAAATATAATTAAAATTCTTACGCCCGTGCCTATATAAACATATTTATTATAAGTACGTTTATAATATATATATATATATACATTTTATATATTATCTTACATATTTAATTATTGTATTTTATGTGGTGAGACGATGTGATATTTTTTCCTCGGGATCTAATTTCTAGTAAGCACGAGATCCGAGTATATTATTGTAATAATACATTATATTTATTATACAGTATGATGCAGTAGAGCAATGGGACCCTGTAGTGTATCGCATTGCTATATATAACGATGAATTCCCGCCTAAAGGTCTCGGAAACGTTGGTATAGTGACATAAGACAATTAAACTGTAAATTATAATCGGTTTAAATATACGCGTATAGCTGACATAAAAAAAAAAAAAAAACCTTAAAGCGCATTTTGTACTTCGCTCAAATGAAAACGCGTCTTAATTAAATATTCATAGTATATGTTTATTGAGACGAGTGGTGTGCTCGCCCAGCGGCATTTGATTTAAATATTCAAGTATTTGGCACCATTTTGTGCGCATACAATATGCATACACACGGTTAAAGTGTTATTATTTTTTATTTTAAACAACTGATCAAGACGACGAAACTTAACAATGTTATAGTACATTATACCAACGCTGACAGAACTTTCGTATAACTGCAGTTTTGTGCGACATGCATAATTATTTCTTTTATTATTATTATTATTATTATTATTTATTTATATTTTTGGAACAAATTAAAATATTATTACTCAATCATTTGTGTAAAAAATATGATTATTTTTAACAGTCATCACAACTCCACGTTTCGACACGTAATATTATAATATAATAAAAAACAGTTAAGTTTCACATAATACACCATTCACTTTCGCAACACAAATATTTTATACGGATCATATATTTTATTGTTACCGTCGTCTTATAATATTTTTCATTTATTAATCAGTTTATTCGGAAGTTAAATTTTAACTTTATTAGATTTGGAAATTCTGAAGTTCGGTTTTCTCTGCAATATTATGCAAAACAACCGACTTTCAAGAAAAAGTTTTTTTTTGTATATAAAATTTTACATATGTAAGCTGCTAAATTTTGATTTCGTGTACAACTGACACATACATATTATTATGATTATACTTTTCGATGTTTATAGTTTTTTATAAGAACATAATATAGTTATTTCATTTTTGTTTTGATATACACGCAGTTTATGCAGCATTTGTTGCAGCTATAGTGCACATTTTCATTTTTTCAGTATAGGTAATTATATTATATAAGCATTGACAAATTGATGAACAACCAAAGAATTTTTCTATAAATATCTTCTATATACACATAAATATGGGTATGTAGACTCAAAAACTACTGGATCGATTTTTATGTGGATTTTTGCAAATCGATCCGGAAAAGGTTTACACTTTTAATTGAAATATTTCGTTAGCCCTATCGCACACCAAAAACTAGTTTTTAAAAATGTTTGGTACGACCAATATGGTAACGTAGATGAAAAAAACCAAAAAACAATTTTTAATTATTATTAGGTACAGTTATTTTGATGGTTAGGGTCATATTTTGTCAGGTTGTATTTTTTAATTGGAAAAAATATAAAATAATTCGGTGTCCAGTGTGAATGAAAAAATAAGTATGGTAACCATGGTAATAACTTTGTTTATCTGTACACCACCGAATTGGAAAACCCAAATTATTGTTTATTCGTTCACGTTACGCTAAATGTTAAATTAATTCAATTACAACATATAGCAAATTAATAGTAAAAATTATTCTACGTTCAAAAATATAAAATGTAGTATACATAGTTCATCATCAATTTAAATCAATAAAAATAATGGGATCTCATCAATATGAACCATTTTTCATTTTTCCATATTTTTTCACAACGAATCATAGATTCTAGATTATATATGAATACAGATCATCCATTTTTATACTAACAGAAGTGAATATATTATACCCAAAAGCAGTACAGTAGTCAATAATATATTAATACGCATAAATAAGTATATATTATAGCAGTATCAAAGCATTGGTGGGGTCAGATAGTTTTTATATAAAAAAGCCATGTAATATATAAAATAACAAATAAAAGAATAAATTGTTCTTTTTAAAAAATGTATTCAATGCAAAGTTTCGTTTAATGTTTTAACATTAAATATGATAGACAATTTATTTCTTCTCGATTCATTTACAGTAGACAAACATATTTTATTTAACAGGTAAAATGTATATGTGTTTCAACTGTCTATTTAAAATTATTTTTTTCACCGTATTTTTTACCATAGAATATTTTCGGAGATAGAAAAACAAATACTTTAAAGTACGTATATATAGCCGAACTTAAATAAGTACACATCAGACATGGCCATGTTATTTTTATATTTAGGAGCTTTTAGTGAAAACATTCAACATCTTGAAAATATTACAGAGATAGTATATAATTATTTGGTGAAAATAATAGTAAAGTATATTCTAATAGGTTGATTACATAATCCAATTAAAACTAAAATAGTGTATAATATGTAATGAGTGTTATCAACATTATGATATTGAAATAAAAAACTAATAATGAAAGATTAGGTGTGCCAGTATTTGATTCAAGGATGATTGGGAATGATCATTAATGTTTATGGAATTAATTTTTTGTTAACTATAACAGTGAGAAACGAATTAATAATAGAAATGAAATCGGAAAGAAATATGGATTGAAACGAATAAAATATGCAACACGCATGTGCTAGATATTAAACATTATGGGAAATGTTTAAATGTTAATTTTTCCGCAAAAAGGCAATATTCATAATGATGTACCATTCATCATATTTAGATATTTCGTAATATAATGATAAATTATCCTAAATTATTCATGATATTATTGAACGGAATTTCAGTAATTTGACTATATTCATATGCTAAACCACATATTATAATCATTTTTAATCGTTTAAATTTCGGTAAAATCTATTTGAATCACATATATATTTGTATGATAGGTACACGATGTACAAAAAAAAAAAAAACCGTACGTAGTTGCGTTGCGTTATATAATATTTCTCAACCGAACGCGTAAACCAATTACCTACTGCTTTTATGCGTTTCTCTGCACTTGAACGCCGGTAAATCACGATAGTGCTTCGTAGTTATTTTTTCATCTACATATTAATGATATAATGTCGCACGGGAGCACATCATGCGATTGTAATATTATTCGAATGGTATTCATAACGGCATACAGCTGCACGACACGACGCAGTACTCCCTGCGTTGGGAGTTATTAAGTATTCTCATCTATATATAATCGCGTTGTTGATTGTTTCGGGGGTTCGTCTCTGGAGACCGATCCACCGGTGTTTCTCGCTTATCGGTGTTTTATTATGACATTTGATAAGACCAAAAGTCAATGGAGACGAATCCCGGGAGAGCGTCTCCGTCGCGGATACCTGCGTATAAAATCTACCGAGATCGTAGGTAGCTGCATAAGATGAGGAGAAACAGCAATCCATCCGCTATTACCGATGATATCATATGGGTATATATACTTATGTCATACGATTTTTTGACAGCAATATAATATTGTTGTAATAATTGAATGCGAACAAAGTATTCGACACCGTAGTCTATGTACTTTTAAATATCGTCATTGAATCGGCTGTGCTTATTTTGGTCAACTGAACGAGTATTCCAATACTTATAACATATAACATTGATTTATAATAATGTCATGTATGCTCGTGTGTGTGTGTGTGTGTGTGTGTGTGTGTGTGTGTGTGTGATCCAGCGGAAGATAACAAACACATATTTTATATAATATATAATATAAACTGTATAAAAACTACTTTGTCGAAAATGCTAATTTATTTAGACTATACGTACATTAATTTCCCCGTAGGATCTCAGTGTGTATAGTGTTATCAGTAGGATGTATACAAAATAAAAATAAAATACTACAACGGTTTTTTCCGTTCTCGTACACACGCATGTATGTGTTGTACGTAGTATTTTATCCCGCAACAGTCATATGTATTATAATATACATACCGTTTAATTGTGTTCAAACAAATTCTTATTTATATCCGGTCGAAGTGAATTAATCACCACGGCGAAGTGGCCATAATAAATAGTTATTTTATTTTAATGCAATACAGGCCGGAACGCAGAAGCAAAATAAGATATATATATATTAGGTTGGTACAAATTTTGATAATTAGTAACACAATAGTCAGAATATATATTATAATAATAATTAATAGTTCATATATAATAATGAAAAACGAACGGCTGATGAAGTCATTTAAGGATAATTAAAGGATGGGGATATCTTCGTTAGGATTACGAGCAATACGCATAAGTCGAAATATAGGAGAATTCAACAGATAATAATTAGACGAAGAAAATAAAAAATGACGGAGTGTATGTCTAGTGAGACGCGATAGGATTTTAAAATTGTTTATTTGAAATAGGGAAGGACAATGAATTCAATTATACTTAAAATTTTAGTAATTAATGGTGTATTTTCTGTATTTTTCAACGATTAGTTATACATAGATGATTAAAACATTTTACTGGTGGCCTCATAATCATGCAGAAGACAAGGATCCTTAAAACATAAGCGCAGAAAATTGTAAACATTTACTTTGAACCCTTTCCATTGCTAAGAAGTTTATGGACTATTTCGGGACTCGAAAACAAATAATAAATAATAATAATTTAATTACGTTATTACCAACCTTTCGTCGTTTTCCCATGTGATTAATTTCGAGATTGAGAGAATACTGGGATTTTTAGCGTTAAAATGAACTATTGATTATATTATTATATTATATCGTCAAATTAAGAATCAAACTAAATTTGAATTAATATAAAAAGTAATAAGTATTCAGAACTCTATCTTATTAATGTATTATTTTGAAATATAACTAGCCCTGAAATAACAACTAGTAAAATATCACTTTTAATGACTTTTACTACACATAATAATAAAAAATATATTATTATATTATTATAGCACCAAAGATGGCATGAACATAATATTATTGTAGTTTGACGATCGCGTGTGGGTAAATTATTCGATGCACACTCAATTGATTTGTTACAAATATTTTATTATTGAAGAACGTTTGAATATTTAATAACTTTGATTTCATTAGTCGTTTATTGATTTCAGAGCTCATTTAATAGTAAACTATTTTTTAGAACAAATTATAATTGATTCTATTGTTATTAATTATAGACATCTTTTGTTGTTTCTGAAAACTATTAATGGATTGTATTCATTTAAATAACTAGTAATAGCTGCGCCAAATGTATTGCAAGCCTTATTCATAAAACAAACAGTATTAAAACACAGTTCTAAAATAGTATTCGAAAACAATTTCCGTATAATAAAGTACTACACTCACTCGGGTCGAATGAAAAGATATTTCTCTCTGAATGGCCAAAATTTATTTACTTTTTTTGTTGAAAATAAAAACAATACGTTGCGAAAATAGAAGACGAAAAAATATGGCTCATAATAAATAATATGATATATCATTTTTTTTTCTTCCTTTATGTAAATCGTTTAACATTTAACAAAAAAAAAGAGTTACAGCTGTGCCCTGCGCTGATACGGTCAATGTTGTTTTAGTTTTATTTACTCCATCTCGCATTGTGTCGACTTTATGAACTTTAAATAGTATCTATAACCGCACGCGCTGAGACGAATTTATATTCCGTAGATTCATTATTAAAGTTCGGAAACGAAACAAAATCGGATACGCGAATACGGTTTATATAGTATAGAAATGGTGGCTACGGGGAAGATGCAATAAATATTGTCAAAGTAGTGGAGGAAATACTGCCTACCGAAGACAAAAAGGGTTGCTGATAAAGAGTTATGGGACGGTTTTTTTTCTTTCCGAAAATGAAACAAAAAAGATAAGAAATTTACTTTTTGCTACGGACATTTTGTTGTGGTTAAAAGGTTCGCTAACTGCAGCGGCCGAATGATAATATGCCGGTATTATATACATATATATATATACGAGACGAGAAGGAATAATAATTTACCGAACAAAGATCGATCAAAAAGTTTTAAATTTCTTCGGGGGAATTCGAGACTGTTTACGCGCGTTCATTAAAGCAACTTTTGGCTCTTGAAAACGAATTAAAAGTTTCTCGGTGACACTAAATTATTATACCAGCTGCTAATAAACCTTTGTAAACCACGACATAAATCAACGCCTCGGATAATAATATGAACATTGTGTCATGCTTTAATTAAACCTCAATCGGACACAAGGTCTCAGAGTGCACGTCTGCAATAATATATCATTATTTAATATTATAATTTATACATGCGTGTCGAGGTGCATTACATTTTGTATTAGTGAAAAAATAACGTTGAAATATTAATATTGTTATAGATGATATACTAGGCGTAAAGTTTCGCACCTGGAGCATTCAGTCGGTTCGATAGCAATACTGCGGTGAAATTCTTGAGAATGTATGAGTGTACGTGTGTAGGACGTTACGAGAAAAGGATATTATATACATTTATGGTTAGGAAATAGAGAGAGAATATGGTTAAGAAGGACGTGGAAGAACGTGGGGTTTCCTGCGGCAAGCAGAAGTTCCGAGTTCCGGTCTCCGAAAGATCGGATATGCTTTGCAGTAAATTTAAATACAAGTGCATTGCAATACATTTGCTAGAACAGCCGGTCCATGTATATATGTTGTATAGTTTCGTATATACCTATATACATCTGGAAAAATAACTGTTTTCCCCAAAACAGTTTTATGTCCTATAAATAGAAATAAATGGAAACAGAAAAGTATTTCTATACGTCATTCTCAGTTCTTACGCGTAAACGAGAATCGTATACTTTAAATTAATATTATTTTATGTACCTACAAGGTACGTAGATACTCCAGCTGCACATGCTTTTTGAAAATAAATGATGAAATAATATGCTGTACTTTTGAATTCTAATATCTGCGATTAGTCTGAAGTGGAGTGTTCACCTAGTAATTAATTATTTTGCTTCAATGGCTGAACAGACATAATCTTAGGCATCATAAGTTAATTGTTTTCATTAAATTTTATATTAAGGAAAAAATTCAAAAGAAGGTTTATACATTGTATAAGTTTAACCATTAAAACTTGGTTTTATGGAATAACCACAAATTAATTGCGACTAATGATATTTCTGAACAACTCATTAATCATCAAATTATAATGTGGTTGAGAATCAAAATTCAAAAATGCGTGAAATCAAATATGATGGTTGCAAGTAATAATTTGAAATTAATTATAACTATTTATAAATATTTGAAATGATATTTTCAAATATTTTCACCCGTTTATTGTAAGATAATTTCCGACTTAATAAAATCTAATAATCAGTTTCAACTACATGTAATGTTTATAGATTTCAAATGAACCGTTTGCCATAACTTATATTATAATGCTTGTATAATATCATTTGTTCATTTATCCGAAAATCAAAAATGAATTATAGGTATATAATATATAATATAAAGTTTTAAGTGGCTAAATCACATAAAAATATCATACTAGTTTTTAGGATTGAAACAGAAAAGACGTGTGACTCTTGAGAAATATTATTATTATTATTATTACTGTATATTCTGATGATAGGCGTGTTATGGATTTATTAATATCGCATGTCGAAACGACGTTCCACATTAACTACTTTATTTACATAAATAATTTCCAGTCAGAATTACTAAAATTAATTTACGGGCCTCCCATAAATCAAAATTGGAAAGATTGTTGTTCAAAATGTAATTTATCAGATATATTTTATAGTATATACGCATATAATTTTTGTTAATATTTGAAAATTGTTATTACCACTAACAGTGGAGGCGATGAACGTGTGTGTGTGTGTGCGTATATAGCTTCAACGGTGGCTCGCGTTTGTTCAATATCAAATCCAGAGCACCCCGGGGACCGGAACTCAACATAACCGACCAACCGGGTAAGACAGGTGGTTTGAAACACATAATGGAGTTTAATAATAAGCAATAACCAACCGTAATAAAAACTCAGATGCATACATACATATTATACTATACACAGACTTACGAAAAAAAAAAATGAAAATTAATAATTATAATAATAAAAAGTTGGGAAATTAGAAAAAATACACGTGACTCAAAACAATCATAATTGGTATTTCGAGACACTGCAGTTACAAAAGCTATATTTATCGGTAGAACGTTGGATCTATGTAACAAACACACACACACACACACACACACACACACACACACACACACGTGCCTATTCGAATACGTATAAACGAAATGCATTCCGTAGCAGTTCAAGTCTTTATAGGAAAATATTGTGTACATTCTGTATATAGAATATATATATATATATATATATATACGTATATTTAGTTCAAAAACAATTTGCAATAGTACAAAAATACATTATGAATAGAAATTATAATATTAATGTTTGCATCGGTACCTGTATTATATTATATAATGTACCCGTACACTGCAAACGATAAATTTCAAGAAAAAAACGAAGAGTAGTGATTGGAGCTATAATAATAATTTAGAACGTAAATACGAATAGGGTGTACTAGGTTTGTACGTCACTTATACGGTCTATAAATCTATAATACATTATAATAATATTATTACAACGAGTTATTATATAATAATGTTTGAAATTCGCACAACCTTTTGGCTTTGGTAAAGAAGAGAATATTATAAGAAAAAACGCACACACAGTTGGAAACGAATACTCTATAATGGGTCGTGGTAGTCGGTAGTGGCGACTATAAAATATATTCTAAACTACTAACTATTTCACAGCGTTAATATATTATGTATTATTTTCGTATTGTCGATAAATTTAACGCAATTATATCGAACGCGGGTGTCTGCTGTCCGCTGAAAATTTTCTTGGCAACGACATTATCGCAATACATAAGCGGCTGTCACATGTAATACGGTTGGGGTTATTTTAAATATTATGTATACACAATAATAATATATCGTGTACATGTGCTTATATCGAGGACCACGACGTGGGTGTTTATTATAATCTATGCGTGCACGTATTTTCGTTTATGATAATTCGCACGGCGGCGTGCCGTGCCGATAAATTTCCGAAAACGCACATTAATATATACAGACGATAAAAATTTCGTCGCAGAAATTTGTTGGACATTTGAATACGGTACACGGGGGTCTTATGGTAATATACATAAGGTTATGTGTAAGTAAAAAAAAACAACAATGTCAATTAAAACTCGTATACATGTCTATACGGTAAGCATTATGTATATTATTCGATCGGTTTTTAAAGCGCGCAACACATAATATATATTATTATTATACATTGTAATACACGTAAACAATTTCAAATCCATACACTACTTATACATAATGATAATAATAATAATACAGTCGAACTTGGTAAACTCGAAGTCGAAGGGATCGAAAAAAATGTCCGAGTTACCCAAATGAAAATTTTTTAAAACATTACAAAGTAGGTATTAATTCCTTTGTAATTATTATAAATAAATAAATGTCATAAAAAAACTTACTATATTTTTATATATGAATTGTGTATAAGTAGTTTAAATAGGTATATGCGTTTATAAACAAAAATGAAGTTAAAAAATTATTTAAAAAAGGTTCGAATTTATTTTCGTTTGATTTTTGCTGTTGATCGTATTGGTAACAATAACGCTAATGATTAATGACTTTAATTAATTTAAATAGATGCCTTAGGTACACGAGAGAAATATCACAATTTTATAATATCAATTAAACTCAAAACTCCGAGTTATTCACGAAAATATTCGAGTTAAACAAGATTTTTTCACTTTGTTTAAATAAGGAATTCTTGGGACCGGAGAAAAAAGTTCGTGGCATCGACGATTTCGAGTTATAGAAGTTCGAGATGACCAAGTTCGACTGTAATGATATTATAATAATATAATATACTTGTTTGACACGTATGAGCGTTGTACGCACTTGATCGGTGAAATGTTTATTACACGCACATACCTAGTTTACAGTCAACAACAACTATGGTAATATCATAACCCGTAGTTGTATTGCTTATTAATACTATACAAATAAACATTTAACTGATGTTTAACAGTAGTTTTATTTTTCAGTCATGATATTATACGCAAACGCCCACGCTGTGTTATACGCGAATCGATCGATATTTCCGTGAAGAAAAGGATAATTAATGCATTACGCGAGACGCGCTTACGATACAGCAGTCATTCGCCCTTTATACGGTGATCTAACACAGTGATGATAATATTATTGAACACGAATATTGAATACCTAATTTAAAACAGTTATAATATATACATGTGTACTAAATTTCAGCTGTTGTCTAAGCTCTGCGAAGTACAATGTTACATCTGAAGAAACGAAACTGCAACAGACAGCATGTCATAGCAAAATTGAATTCGTATTTATATACAACGCAATTATAATTTGTTTATGAACCCACAAAAGTGTATATATATGTATATATATACATATATATATATATATATATATATATACGTATTAACATTCAAAAGTAGTAAGTCGGAATAGTCTTCAATCATAATCAATTACAGTGTCGTTTTTCATATATGTATACCATTATATATGTACATACACGTCTTATACTATGCGGTATTCAAAGTTATTTCTACGTTCATTTTTCATTATTAGAATTAACATAGAATACCATTTAACATTTGTCATTATCTCCCACTCGAAGTCATTAGCACTGTAAATCGTAAAATCCGCCAACGGAATATTCCAATTAAAATAAAAATATTATATCCATCGACTTTTTTTTTCGCGTTTCTTAATCTACAAACGCGCGTATATTACCGCTCAACTGCAGCACGGCCGCACACACACACGCACAATATGTACACTATATACTGTGTATTGTATAATATGTGATGTTACACATATCATATAATATTGTACTTACAATAATATATTTTATATTATAATCTAGCTGGAATTAAAAAATAAATGTTTATGTTGTGTACAGCATTTAATGGTGCGTGTGCCTCTCAGCGGGTACCTTTATATACATTAGTAAAACACGTGTTTACAGCAGCAATACTACCCACTTGATATTTTATATTGTTTGATATCGTATGTGGAATTATAATGCATACATTTAATTATATCACGAAAGTCTAACACGAAACGTTTCTCCTTCGGTCCTTATTTTTCCTTGTTCTGTTTTTTTACCAACATCTATATACCTACAACAATAATAATATAACTCGGGGTACCAAAGCTGGAGTCTTTAAAGATTTTCACGTTATTTATACCAGCTAAATATATAAAAATATGCATTATCGCATTCTTTCACTGCACTAGTTTCGGATAAACAATATGTACCTACGTAATATGTGAGACAGTGTGATTTTTTTTCAACAATCCACTGTCTGTCCAGTCTGTTAAATGCTTGAATTTTAACCCCCCCTCCCCCCAGCAACAGTGATTCAACAATGTCAACAAATATTTTAAACTTAAGAAAACTTGATATTAATTTTTAAATTTTTAATTTCATTTTTATAATAAGCATAATGATCATACTGTATAACCGCAATTGAATAGTTTAAATGTTTAAATGTGATCATATACGTTGTGGCTAAAATTACTATAGCGTTTCACTTAGTTTTTTAAGTATGTATACTATTGTATTTAAAAGTAATTTGGTTCTACAGGTTTTTTCAATATTTATTTAAAAATAAAACAAAGTTATCAATTTTCAAGTTTGAACAGTAATAATAGACATTATACAATTTTACGTTAAAATAAATCATTGAATACCAATTTATATGATTCATAAATCTTAGTGGCAAACCAATATTTTTATTTTTTTTATTACTTTATTTTGTAATCATTACCTGTTATATAGCTTGAATAATAAGCTAATTTGATGAGATATTATTTGTTTGATATGAAGAACGGATTAATGTTTCCTTCTAGTGAACCCACTTTCACAGTTAAAAAAAAAGTTTAGGGTTAAACAATATTAAGAGGAAAAATTAGAAAAGAAAAGAAATAAATAATTAAAAATAAACAAAACTAGATATAAAGAAAAAACAAAGATAATAATGTTTGGGTACTAGGTAAGTCTAAAGTCTAGACTAATAGTTCCCGACACCACCGCCTTTTGAACCTTTGTTATCGGGACCAAACCAATTTTAAACTGATCAGTCGCATTGTAGGTTTGTTCACTCGTTGATACGAGTATTCTTTGTCATCTATTGTGCTTTCTTTATGAATAAGTAAAATAATATTATTTTTACATTTCATTATTGATTAGTGAATTTATATTTTTAAATTTTTTCAAAACGAATTCGAATATACTTTTAATCAAATGTATTTTTTTTATAAATAGCACCTTAATTTTACGATTTTTGCATGTATTTCAAAATGATTATGAAACAAGCACTTCGGTCGAAATAAAAACTAAGAAACTGGCTACAAGAAAGATGACACGAATACAATTTATTGTATTATAAATTGGTACGGTTACCACCACCATGTCTTTCGGACAGAGCACGGACGCGAGTGTACGTATAAAATGTGCACAACTATTAATAATGACACGCGTTTGGTATATGAAAAAAAAATAATACAAATGTACGGCTTGTAAACCCGAACCTTTCGAGTATTCTCCGGGGACTTTTGACCGCGTATATTCTGTAATCTTGTTGACTGTTGTGTATACGCGTCGTCGTTGTCGTCGTCTTCTCTCGATTATTTTTAATAATATTATTGTGACATGGGTTCTAAAATGGTGGATGCGTGTTCACGTCCAAACTGATACATATACTCGTATATATATATATATATATTTAATACTATATGAGGACATGACTTTTGACTGCGAACTGAACGAATAAAACTATAGTAACAGATTTAGAAAACAAAACGGATGAGATACCCGGTCGGGTAAGAACTGGGACGGGTGAATATGATAACGCTGTGCTGGTATTTTAAACTTAAAACCATAATGATAAATAAATAATAAATAAATAATAATAATAAATAAACCATTGCTATCGAACAAAACGACTCGAGTGAAAGATTTCTGGTGGATCAGTTTATCTTCCTGAAGATGGCTGGCTGATATTATATCGTAGTGGTATAATCATATTTAATAGCCAATTTAGGTATAGGATTAACTTTAAATCGATCATTTCAATTGCCTATTTTGCCTATTTCATTATTTAATATTTTTCAATATTTAGACAAAATTACGAAAAGTTCATAAAATGCTATTATAAAAGTACTCGATGTATAGTATTGTGCGTGATAAAATAAATAATAATAGGCAGTATGGGTAAGGTAATCTCTGTTGAAGTATTATTGGTATTTTTCTTCTGATTTTCCCTGCGATTATTCGGAAAACTGTTGAGAACATTTTAAAAAAACAGTAACCTCTTAGAGAACATTTTCTATTAAAAACCTCCAATGATGATTGTGATTATCGAACTAATCCTGAGAAAAATCATGTTCACAGACACAAAAAAAAAACACAAACACACATGATAGTAATGCCACTATAGAGGTACATACTTCGTTTCACACAGAACCCGAAATAAAAAATATAAGAAATATTCATATAGATCACGCGTGTTGTTGTGCCTTTAAATGCATATATTATATTATTATTATTATAATAAATTGTTTTCGTTTCAGGGGGAAGGGGGAGCGTATAATATATTACGAATCGGATGCGTGGTTATAACGAGGTGGTGCGTGCATGCGTTCTTCATGTTTACCATAATAAGTTATTCATATGCATTTCCCCCGAGGACTCGGGTGACCACCAATTCGAAAAATCATCACTTCCGAGCGTTTCTATTCGATAAAATAAATTAGAATATAATAACATTAAAATAACATCCGTCTTTTTCAATCTGGGCGACAGCAATACATACTATAACATTAGATCGCCAGTTGTTTTCCGAGTAAACACTAATCATGTGATTTTTCTCGCACTCTGATCAATTACCCTTGGGTGATAGAACTTGAGAGTAATCAATGCAATATAGGAACTACAATGTTCTTTGTCCTGGAATCTATGTTGACAAATGTCAATTTTGGCCAAACGTGTTTATAATTAAGGTATATCTTCCAGCAAGTTCCCACAAAACGGTAAAAATATTATACCTAACTTATGTTTATTACTGTTCTATTATCGTTCTTGCCATACCTAACAGCAAGAGTGTGTATAATATAAAACGGAAATGAAAAAAAATCTCTTAAAAAGTTCAAAGTGTATTATATATTATGCTATTTTCAATAATTTAACGAAGTTATAACGAATTAGTGTAATACTTTATAAGGACTAAAATGTGGTTAACAGAACGTAGTTCAAATAATCACCATTTTTACTTCATATGAGAATATAATATAGTTATTCAAAATTCAAATTAAATTTGAATAAATAATATTACAATAAAAAATATTTTCTTGTCAAGTCAAAGAAACTTGAATTAATTCACTTGTAAGATTAAATAATTCCTGACCGACAGAATATAAAATATCAAACATTTTATTTCATAAAATAAATCCTTAAATGTTTACAAGAAGTATGCATTTAATTTTATAAAAACAGAAACACGAAGCTGGGATTTCAAAAATGTAAATGTTCGCTAATCGGTCGTGTTTGATGTATTCGAAATATTTAAACGTTAATAATCGTCACAATACTCGTTTAGCGTTTTAAGCCTCATGCAGTGGACATGATGATATTATTATTAAAACAGTACGATACTAAGGTCTCGCGATGAGGTATGCCTCCCGACAAATTTTTCTGATTGGAATGTATTATGTCGACATGTCGTGTGTCGTACGATATGGTTTAGTAGGTAAGTATGAGGCGAAAAAAAAATAATAATAATAAATCTACGAATCGCTCTATACTTATAGATCGGACAAACAGGTTTCTCGAGAGATTTTCGTGTTTAGACACTATTCTGCGTGCAGAGCAGTCGTTATACCGTACAATACGCACACGTACTAAACAGTGATTAATTGGATCCGGAAATCGATGATCTATGTTAATATCACTAAACATGTATATTATATACATGTGTTATAAGAATCTGTACGAAATATGTATTACAACGGCGTTTTGTTCGATAAAGAAACATCGTATGTGATGTTGTTATAGCTCGCACGTAATGTATAATGTCGTATGCATAATATTACCATAATATGTTATGCAAACAGAGGCGTAAACGTGATTTTTGAACGACGTGAATGTTACTGAACAATATTTAGAAATAAATATGTATTAAATATATTCTTATATT
The DNA here is from genome assembly GCA_025469195.1 of Chaitophorus viminalis. Lineage (NCBI taxonomy): Eukaryota > Metazoa > Arthropoda > Insecta > Hemiptera > Aphididae > Chaitophorus > Chaitophorus viminalis. The sequence goes on along the minus strand of JAIPRK010000833.1, from coordinate 77,542 downwards.
CATCGTAGATGAATACGCCTGAACAAGATGTTCAACGAAAATTCGAACGGTTAATGACCTAAAAATGTTCATATTGGTATCTTTGTGGTGGGATAAGGTGGTGGGTATGTATTATTTCCAAATAGTTCGTGAAAACAGCAATAGAAATTAGAAAATTTAATAACTGTTTACTATATGGTCGTGATGACTCTTGCACGGTAAACTTTTGCCTTTCTAACTCTGTAATCCCGTAGTTTTACGCAAACATTTTAACAAAAATAATAAAAATCCATCAATTTTTGTTCTAATTTATTAAATTCCTCGTTACACAATCGCACCAAAGCAGACTTGTCGACGCATACGTGGCCCCTGGAATCGATCCACGCTGGAAATCTGCTCTGCACCATCGGCCGTTATCGCGTTAATGTTGTACTGTGTTACAATTTTATTTTTTTTCGAAACTGAGCAAAGTGAAGAAAGTATTAGTTTTCCCCCCATTTATTTCTCTGTAAACACCGCATATGTCTTCGGTAAGTAAATCTGTACCAATAAAGTTTCACGAAGAAACTTTTTACATCTGAAATTGAAAACAGATGGGGAAGTATAGATATATTATATATTATAGCAGTTTTTGCGATTTTTCCCCCTCTCAGTTTTCAAAGGAATGGGCGGAATCGGAAATAATGTTTAATTTTATTTAAAAAGCGTTTGGTATAATATTACTTTTGAAATATAAAAATGAAACGTTTAGCTTCTCAGTTCGACACTTGTTTGTATTACGCAAACCCATTGTACTCTTCAAATGCATAGCGGTTTTACATTAACGTTTGAATCGAAGCTGTTTACACAATAATGCGTATGTAACCTACGGATGTATCGCGATGTTCACCACAGCCTACAGATATGTAGTAATATACACGTATTAAAACATTGCCATCTGCTGTGCGTAGAAATCTGTTAGTTAACAGTTTCGAATATTCAAATGTCACATAAAAGATCAACAGCATAACATTATTATTGTGTTGTACGCACACGCACACGGAACAATATCGTTACAAAGCCGTTATAACCTCCAATTAGTTTTATCGATGGTCCGGAAATCTTCTGCAGGTGGCCAAAACAAACCTGGAGGAATCTTAATAAAACGTCGACTTTACGAGGTGTTTGAGTCACATTTCCCTGTCGATATGTTGGTATATTTACGATGAAATTAAAATTCGTTTTCGTCCGATCGGGTAAATTATGATCCCGTAACGCGCAGGCCCACGCGTCCGCCAGTATATTCGCAATCGTAGTGCATAGTTGTATACCAGCCGCGCGATTAGAATCTTTATGAGAACGCGCATAATAATATGTTATTATTGTTGAATAAATAACGACTGGATTTCACGGTGTTTTCCGCCCGGTTTTCGGACGGCGTTAACAACAAGCAGTAGAAAAAAAAACTGATTTAAACGGATTTCTAACGAAAAAATTAATTGACAAGCTTTTTGGCCCCGGTCGTTTTTCAGTCGTATGTCGAAACATCATACGCTATATGTTTATAATTAAATCGGGATGCTCAACACTGAAGCATCGTTGAAACCCATCATTCGTCTCGTTGATAGATGAGTTATATAATAATAATAATAATAATAATAATAAGAATAAAATACATATCCGACAAATCATATGTCACTGCATTGCCAACGACACAAGATTTCATTTCATTTTTCTTTTTTTCTAATTACACTACTGATTCTCTTCCCCTTATGCTATAATGATAATAATAATAGTAATATAATATCATCATCGTTGGACGAACGGACGGCTGAAAAATAACGCGATGTAGGTTTTTTTTATTTATTTTCCGGCAAGATGCACGTATTCAAATCCGTATACGTAATATTATCATCGGAGATTTAATATCGAAATGTTTACGAAAATATAATTATATACGTGTTACTATACGCTATGCACTAGTTTGCACATACCATATATTATTTTGAATATACAATATAATATAGGTATTATATGAGTAAGAATTAAATGACTGTTTAAATTGCACAAAACCAATTTATTTTTCCTGTCTCTCTTTCTTGTAAAAAACGAATGCGTGTGCATGCACATGTAATATGTATATACATATATGTAAATTTTTATTATTTCACATTGTTTTTTCCTATATTGCGACTGCAGACGGAATAAATTATTATATTTTCGGTTAAACTTATTATATTATATCCACGCGGTCCGACTGATACGCGTACCTACGACCCTTTAAACGTTTTCATTAAACGCTTTGAAAACGATACGTTCATTCGACTTTATAATTAATTAATTATAGGCAAACGCAAAGTATATTATAATATAGTATAGAAATGTTAACGGTTGGCTAATACAATATTATTAAAAGTTTTACATAATATTATACGTTTCGCGCGGGGCGATAGCACATCAAAAACCGTAACAAGGCGTTTGACGTTGGCAATTACACGTGCACTGCATAAAGCTGTTTGTAATAATAATTATCATCATCATTATTATTATTATTATTATTATTATTATTCAAACATCGTTTTGTTATAAACTAATTATTATTTCCACACACACGAGGGGGAAAGGGGGGGGGCAATGTGACGGACGAAAATGCACGTCTTACACATATTATTGTTTCGTCGGGTGTTTAAGGGCTTTGAAAAGTAAAAAATAAAGACGATATATAATATAATGTAATCGCGATGCTATAATTTCCGACCGTGAACGCGTATAATATACAAAAGTACCGGACAAATTAAAAAACATACTTAAAAAACGTCGTCGTTGGAGACATTAGAACGTCACAGTGGGCTGATAATTTGTTGTTTCAGTTGAAGTCAATTATCTATTTTTAAATACACGTGGGAAAAACAAAACGATCTACACGCCTACACGCGTAACTGCAGTGTCTGATTAAATATTTTAATAATAATCATTCGCGTTTCTCCGTCAAAACCGTATAAACGATGTGTTTCGAGTAGGGCAAACTTGATAAACCGTTCATTCATGAAATATGAATTGAATACATAAATAGTATGCCCCTCTCCCTCCCCCGTTTCAAGGTGAGAACAAAATAATGTGTGCAATGCAATTTTTTTTTTCTTTTTACCAAACGATACGATGCAACAGAGGTTCTTAACCTTTTTCGAATCACAGTATCCTTGGTTGTTTAATAAAAATCCGGAAGCATCCTATATAGTCAATGGTAATATATTAGATATGTATTTATATTTATAGCAATCAAACCATACTATATGGTATGCAAATGAAAATAGATCGATCGCAGTATTACTACACGCATTACATGCAATACAATGGAATAATAGTATGTTTTATATTATAGTCTGTGTTGTTGCTCAAAACGTTTTATTTTTAATGAAAATGTTTTTTCTTCAAAAATATATTTCAATTAATTCCACGGCACCTTCAGTTAAAGTTCACGGTACCCCGGTTGAGAACCTCAGAGATAAAAATTGGAAAATCCACTTCTGATATAAAACAGAAAATTAATAATTTTCCATTTATTTTTGTTCAAACTAATGAAAATAATTATATGTATACTGAACAAGATTATTAGTATATTTTATTATTCTATCTATTTCCATTATTACATAAAAAAAATTAAAATAATATTTTACAAAAATATTATTGTTTGATTCATAATAATAATGATACGGTTTTATATATTTTTTACTATAATGATTGCATAATAATATTATTAATTAGATTTGTATTTTTAAACATTATAAGGTGTTTGTCGAAAGATAATAAACAAATTAAAAAACATGTAATGTTCAAGAATAGTTTTAGATTATAAGATCAACGTAATAATGCCTATGGCTTAATATTATTTAAAAAAATTCCTTTCGATTCCTTTCGTTATTATTGTAAAATAACGATACATTATAATGTGATAAATAGGTAAACGAGCTCAAATGGAAATCAAACAAAAAACGGGAACAACTATTATAGTATTATTTTCTAGACAACTAATATAATAATTTATCAATAATTATTGTAACCACCGTCTTGTGTATCAAATTACATTATTTGGCTTAATAACAAATTAAAAAGTAGCAATTAATTAAGTATAATGTGTTCGTGTTGATATTGATTGATATTTACTTTCAATAAATTATACTTGTAGCAAATTGAGAAGAAAAAAAATGTTTTGGAATTTAATCAAAATATTATTATAGACAAATTGTATACAATTCCACCCCTTGTTTTCACCGACCAAACTATAATATTTACAATGACCTAGCATCAATTTTAAGTTTTCTTCTTTTAATTATGAAATATTGAACGAATCCAATTCAAAATTATTTTGGTAAAAAAAAAAATTGAAAGGTCTTTGCCGGACACCCTGGGAATTTATTTAGATTTTTACAAAAGGGTAATATTTAATATCTAAAAGAAAAATAATTTAATTTCAATTTTTCAATGAATATAAACATAAAAATGTAGTGTTATTTATTTTAATAAAAAAATATAAAATAGTTTAAACGATTATTGATTATTATTGATGTATTTTTGAACATTAAAAAAAAATTAGAAGTGGAAAAATTATATATACTAACCCAAATGTATAGTAACCAATAGCAACCGATAGCAACGACGTGCCGTTTTAAGTTTAAAAAACTAATAACACACTTTCATGTCATCATATTATTTTAGCTGTTATTATAATTTTATTAAGTTATTAATATTATTATTCTATAAAAGATTCTACGATGACGCTCTCAATTATTGACCATCATGTCAGCGCTTATTTCCGGCAGATTTTAAGTACTCCGCCCAGCGATAAAGTGCTGAATATTTTTCGAAAACTCCATTCTTCTCCATTTCCACAACATAAGGTAATTAATGTCTATTTTTATTTACTTAAAGTCAAAATTTTGATACCTTATAAAACCCGAAAAAGTTTTTGAAATATACATTAGTGACATATAAAAAATAAAATTATCCTGCTGAAAACCTATTAAATGCTTTGTTTAAATTTTAATGATTATGAAATCATAAAATAATTTTTTGAGAATTAATTTAAAAATTAATCGAGAAAAAAGTATTTTTGTATTTTACTTACTGTTTTGATTATTAGTGAAATTTTATTTAATTTAATGCTAATTTTGATGAAAAAAATACAAATATACTATAAGTTTTTGAGTTCGTGATTTCTCTCTAGATCAATGACAAAAAGATTAAAAAAAAACTTAGAATCTCGAAAAATTACCATAACACGTCTAAAATCAATAATTATAATTACAATTTTAAACAATATATAAGTTAGTTTTTTAGTTTCATACATAGTCGATGTTCTTTTTTCTAACCCAATGTATTTTTATTCGCGTAGGAAACTGTGTGTTGCATGTCGAAACTTTTGATCAGAGAGTTCCATGTATTTCCTTCGTATCCAGTACGAGATCTTATGAAAATGGCAAATTTTGTTGGAGGATTTGTAGAGCATGGACTTATTTCGTAAGTAGTCTTTTATGAGTTATTTGTGTAAAATATAGGTTAACATAAGTAATACTTACGATATAAATAAAAACTAACAAAAAGGTTTTTTTTTTTTTAGAGATGAAAATACATTGATTACCGTCATAGGATACATTTTTTATGACTTAAAGAACCCTGCAAGTGGAAATGCATTTAATTTAAGTTACACCGCATTAAACCGGTTTAAAACACAGTTGAATAATTTTCCAAATTTCTGTCGTCGACTACGTAAAATTGAAGATTTTAATAATTTTCCACCGGATCTTGTTGAGGTAAGTTTGTATTGCTGAAAAGATAATATACAATTTTATTTTTCCTCATTGGCATCTTAAAATTCTTATTATATTTAAGTAACGATAAAATATGTTTTTTATGGACAAACATTAATACTAATTAATAATTATTAATTAAATAAATAACCTTTATTATATTCATCATACGCGTTTCAACTATCGTTTGATTATAAAAAATAAAGAAATGTCTGGATATTTTCATTAAAAATACAACATTTGTATTTACTTATTCTAACCTTTGTTATTTCATCTTACCTTGCAGTGTATAGAATATGGTATGGATGGACTTAAACCACCAACTCGACAAGTCACCAACAAAGAAACGTTATCTCAAACTAGTAACAAGGAAGAGGCCACAGACGCGCAAGATATGACTACCACCGTGGTAGTCGATGTATTATCAACCTCTGATTCTCCGGCGATTACCGCAAGAGAGACTTATGTAACATCTACCCCTAAATCTTCAGTGATTAACCCGGTGACGGTAAATGTATCATCTACCCCTGGACTTCCGATGACTACCTCGACGGTAGCCGATGTATTATCTATTTCTAAACTTCCAGTGACTACCACAATGGTAGCACGTGTATCGCCTACCCCTAAACCTCAGGTGACTAACCCGTCAACGGCTAATGTAACATTTACCCCTAAACCTCAGGTGACTACCCCGGTGATGGTTAATTTATCATCTACCCCTAAACCTTCGATGACTACCACGACGTTAGCTCATGTATTATCTACCTCTAAACCTCCGGTGACTTCCTCGATGGTAGCCGATGTTACACCAAACCCTAAATCTCCGGTGACTACCACAGTGACGGCTGATGTTCAGTTTATCGTACCATCGAAAATCATACAGGACAAAATCCGTGCCACCGTCAACGGCTTGAGTAAAGTGAACATCCAAATCAAGGCGAAAGAGATAAAGACTCTTCTCACAAAAAAACACCTGCCATGGTTGGCGTGGTACATCATCGCTAGACGGGTGCGCCACGAGTTTAACCTCCATGATTTGTATTCTAACCTTCTGGATAGTTTGAACAGCCAAGCGTTGAACTCTCTGATATTAAAGGAAACCTTGAAAAAAATTAGAGTAAGTATATTACATGTGTATACACATAAAAATATTTCGATTGCAATACTTATATGCATTGTATTGTATAATAACATGTAAAATTAACTATATAACAATTATATGTCGGTTAAAAAAATAAAAATAAAAACCTATTATTAATATTTTGTTGTGACACGTAATATTATACTATAACAGCGAATTTGTAACATTGTGATTTTAGATTCTGTTAGCAAGAAACAAAGGAATTCCAAGCGTGTCGGACAAATGTCTGATCAAAAACCTAGGCCACTGGTTGGGCTTGATAACTTTGGCAAAAAACCAACCAATACGAAAGGAAGACATCGATTTGGAAGACCTGCTGGCCGAAGCGTACCAAAAAGGAGCCGAAGAACTACTGTTCGTCGTACAATTCGTGACGAAAATACTAGAATTATGCTCGGGGGGGAAATTCGGCCCAGACAATCCCTGGACAACTTCTATTGTAAACCGTCTATTCGTACTATACAAGAAATCCAATACGAAGTTACAAGTAAAAGTTGAAATCGAAAAACTATGTAAAACATTGGATATCAAGCTCAAGGTTAATTCTTAGCACCCTGAAAATGCAACAAAAAATATACTACTAGATCCGAAGGAAGAAGTGAAATATTACTAAAATATTCCATTTCACACTTGATCACCAAACAAAAACTTTTTTTTTAATACTTATTATTATGTATAATATTATTCGACATGTTTTTGAATCAGTTTAAATGGTAATATTTTAAAAGCCGTTATTTATTAAATCTCTTTTTCACTTTTTGATTGTTGTTTAATATAATTATTTGGTTCTTATACATATTATATCATTGTGTTTTTATTATTACAAAAATTGAAATTTATACCGATGTATTTTGATAATCAACGAAGTAAATTTGTTGAATCATGATTCACTTCATGAGTAAGTACATGGACATTCACAATTTAAGTTAAATATTACTTTTACAGCGATTATGGTTTTATGCACTATTGAAATGATTATGGTATATAATTTTTTTTACGTTTTATATGCTGTGAAAAGTTCCCGTATTAATTGATATATATTTTCCTGATGTATTATATCGTATTTATGTTGCTGCTAATAATATAATGTTTCAGGATGATTTGACGAATGCAATAACTTTCGTTCTATTCATTATTTTTGACTTTTTTTCAATAAATTATCCTAGTAATACGTTTAAAATGTATCAAACAATACTTTTATTATTGAAACCCAAATTCTCAAATTTCAAATTTTATTTTACTGTTAAAAAAAAAAATCAATAAAGCCATTTTGGGACATGAATTTTTAGAAATTTGTTGATGTTTAAAACTCTAATAAAGGTTTATCCGTTAATTGTATACGATTTTTTAAGTTGGAAAAAAATTAACAATAATATTGTATACTATCATTAATTAAGACAGAGTCCAAAAGTGCTGCATTCTTATCCTAATTAATTTAATTAAAATTGGAGTGCTTAAATAAAATTTATTTAATCTTGTTAGAACGTACAATAGTTGTACAATAATTATTTCCATTATTAAACTCAAATCAGCAAAAGGTTTAAAAATCATAATAAATTAATAACCAAACTTTAATGAGATATTTAAAAAAAATGTGTTTTAAAAATTATATTCACAAAATCGTTACTTTGATTTTATTTCTTAATAGTAAAATAAAATTTTAGATTTCCAAGCTTGACTTCTAAAAATAAAAAAAAAAACTATTTTCATACAATTTTGTTGTGGCGCACTACTATGATAATATTAATTAAAAAAAGAAAAAAAAGAGTAAAAATAACATATTTATGGAACAAATTTTATTGCATTTATTGAATCATCCTGAAACACCCTGTGTAATGAAACATATATATGAACACATGCTCGTACATAGCATAGGCATATTCTCACTTGACTTACATCACCTGACACTTTAATCACAATATACTGCATAATGTTATCAATTACTATATTTTCCATTAGCTTATAGACGTATAATAGAATTCATCCACGTTAGATTAGTAAACCCGTCCCGAACATTAAGTTGTTACGGTTAAATGAAGATGCTTAAATTGTCGATTGCAAAACATACACATACTTGCCTGATCTAGAACGCACAATACACATGGATAACATGATGAAAATAGTAATTTTCTTTGACGTACAAAGACCCGTTTTGATATTTTACAATATCGCAACATTCGCGTCTCGAACTTCTCATTATATTATAATTTTATATGTACACAACAATAACGTTTGATCGTGTGTTTCATTTTCGTGATGTTTATTACGGAACATTACTTATCTTTGTTCCTTCTGACCACGTGATATCATTACATTATCTCGTTTGTTCTCATTACACGTCGCAATTTCGCGAATCGTCTAAAATTATTCACACTTGGCTAATCCGCAACAATAAAGGCCGCGCAGTTGCCACACGCGTATAGTTGCTTCTTATTGTACTTACTGTATTTCGGTTTAGAAGTAGAATCTCATGATGACTAAACTGTCCTCTGCGTATTTTGCAATTCTTCTCGACCGACGCTTCTAGGTTTAAACGCTCCGGGTCAACATTTAAGGTAATTTTTTCAGTTTTTCCAGTTTTCCTCCGTAACTCAATGGACACTTGACTATGACTGTAAATTTGTGAAAAAAAAAAAAATTACGAAAATGCACTTGAAATTATCATAAAATATATACTCATAAAATACGGTCGGAAAATATTTCAGTTTTTATTAAAAACCTAAAAACCAAAAATTGCAAATTTATTTATTATTAATTAATTTCATTTCTTTTTCTTCAGGCTTGCTTTTTTTTTTTTTAAAAAAAACAAAAAAAAAAACATAGAATAAAACAAGAATGTCAAGTATAATTAATGTGTTAATTAATATACCTAATCACTTTTAAAATCTTACCCAAATGTTCAAATTTTTAATAATATATAATTATTTTGATCTTTTTTTTTTAAAAAAAAATTCATAATAAATATTTTATTTATAATTTGTGTGAAATGTTCAAATAGATAAATGAAATATGTACTTAAAATACATATATAACAAAATATGCACTAATATAAGTCATATGTAAAAAAGAGGTAAATATGTAAAATATGTAAAATATGAAGAATGATTGCATTAAACTCCTCTATTACTATGAAACAAATTTCTATAGAATTTGACTATGTTTTAAACGTTCATTGAAAAATATGCCAACTCCTGTAAGTGACCTAGTCCTAGTTATTACATAATCTATAATATAAGCAATAATATCGGTAACACACCATGGACGACGTGTGAATGCCAAGTCCGAGTGAAATAGTTTTCGAACACTATTATTATAATATATATTATACGTACCGTGAGACGATTGTTCCTCGTACGATTCCGGTCGTCGGTAAAACGATTCACGAAATCAAATATCAGGTGCGTGGAATAGGTACAAACTATGCGGTGTGCGCGTGTTTGTCTTCCATGTACCGTGGTCGTGTATAGTATTTTGTAGTGTATTTGCTCTCGACAAATTGGACTACGAATCGAGCACGATTGGGGGGGGGGGATAGAGAAGGAAAAAAGGAAAATAAATATCATCTCCCGATCGTCCGGGTGCGTGGGCGAAACATTATATTCCAGACGAGTCCTTACAGTGCGCGAGCGTTTATAAAATATGTATGTCGAATGTTTATACAACAATATTATACGTACAAGTATGGTTTGTTGTACACGTACATGTGTACTCGCTTCGAGTATACCTATGCGCGCACAGCACACACAAGCCTCTGCATTACATAATATAATATAATATTATATTATATATAGTAGCCCATTGTGTTGGCAACGTTTTCTGTTGTTTTTGCTCTCGCCGTCAATTTGCTTTGAAACCAAATATTCGGTATACAAGGTACGCACGCTGCTCACAAAGGGAGTCCTGCGCGCGCGCGCCCTTACACTACCGAACGTGAGAGAGCGAGAAATATAGAGAGATATGGAGAGCGGAAAAAAAGGCACAGAAATTGATGTTATATTTGTTCAGGATGGCTCTTTACGACGTCCGGTAGTTGTTTAATTTGTTAACATGTTTGTCTTGGCTCCGGCTCGTACACGCGGCAGTCCGCGCATTCGGTACATGCATGCATGCATATATATTTATATATACGGGGGCCCTTTGTCGAAAAAATCAAAATAAATAAACCACACACGAACTTGTACATTAAATATTTTATACGCAGGTACGTGGTATGCACCGGTGTTGTGGCGTAAATTTTCGTCGTTGATTTTGTCATGTACGCGGAAAACGGGTGTGCGCGTTGTATACGGCAATAACTTGTACATAATATAATATAGAATGCGTATAAGATATAGGTAACTTGTCGACGCTTTGGAACGCGAAAATCTCGACGTCCGTGTTTCGTAGAGTATATAGGTACTAGCTATTATGGTTTTATCACGAAACCGTATAATTTAATTGTAAATTATAATAAGACATTCTATATTTCCACGTGTGCGATGCGTACACATAGTTATTATGTACGTGTTGTTTCCCGACGACCGGACTAATGGTTTTCGATGTTAGTCTTAAATACATATATATATATATATATATATATATATATATATATATGTACGACATCACTTCGCTGAACGTCTTGTTGTTATACTCTCGTATATGCTGCAGCTTCATTATTATGACAAAATATAATAGTCTGTCAGCGTCCAATAACATTTCAAGTTTCCACATCAGTAGTTTTCTTATATTACTTATGGGTACAACACACACACACACACACATACGGTATTAAAGGCCGTTTTCTTGTTATACACTCATAAAGATTTTCTTGACGTTTATAATAACATGTCCCGCGTATTCTTGATTGAAGCAATTATTAACTCTTCCTCGTTAACACACACATATATATATATATATATATTGGTTAAAAACGATTAGATTGGTTTTTGATTTAAGTTTTCAACAGTACTTTTCATAGCCCATTTTTGATTTATAATGAAAATCCGATAGCGTTATAACTAACAACTGTTGCAAATAGTCGTTGAGTAAATACTTATAATATACTTATATTATACTCGACGCCAATATATTGGTCAACCACGTAAAAATCTGTACATTTATCATTTTTATTATTTATATTCTTAAAATAAATTTTAAACTACTATCTTCTTTATATCTAATCGAACGTTCTAAGTCAGAGTTGGAACAAACTTTTCCCAATTTCACAATATACGAGCTGGAGTGCAAAAATAACAACTTTTGGGATGTATTTCCATAAGTCCCATGGCTTATGAGTAATTAGTAGATTCACAATAACACAAAAAATACTTCTCCTCCAAAACTGGATAAAAAAAAAAAAATATTGATTGTAAACACTAATCTCAAAACCTCTGATGGAACATAATTCTACAACCTAGGAACGAAAGCAAAGATCTGACACTTAAAACCACGATTACCTCAAGATCTATACTACTATCAGATGTTAACGCACCTAAAGAGCAAATTGAAATGTTAACTTTTTTAACCAAATTACCTATAACAGTAATTATAATTAAGACTTAATAACATGCAATGTATGCTCATACATTTTAATTTTAATGACTAAAACAAAATTAATTTCGTAATTATTTGAATAAATTATGGTCCGATTCATTATAGTATTTTGAAATTTCGGACCAGGATATCCAAATATTTGACAGCACTTGTAATGAGTGTATATTGATTGAAATACTAAAAAACGGTACCATGAAAAAACAACCTTTAGTCAAAATATACTCTTTGTTCATTGTTCCAATTGCGGAAATAGAAAAAAATATTATTTGGTAAAAATGTTTAACCCGTTTCCATTAGTAGTAAATATACGTACAGATGGTTTGTTGAGTTTATACAATTGTTAATTGATTGTTAGACGAATTTGGTAGAATTGACAATAGTATAACAGGTGGATGCTGTATATTTATAGATGGATTTGTTTATTTGTTAAATCTATCATAAAAAAAAGAACGGATGGGCCTCGCTTTGCTGTACAGTTGGTGGTGGAGTGCACCTCGTTTATAGAATAGGTCATAATTACAATGGATTTGTTAAATTTGAATGCAATAATAAATATCATTGTATAGGAATAACGATTCTGAATGGGGTTAATATGTTTGTCTAAAATGGGTATATAATAATGTAGTATTTTATATTTAAATTGAAATATAATGCAATAATATGCAATTTCGTAAAAATTTAAATTTCAAACAATCATAAAATTTTTTCATTTTAGTCCGGTAGAACTTTTTTTGTAGATTTATGAAGAGTAGCTTATGGATAATCTAGTGTTAAAATTTTGAACCTTAGTTATCGACAGAAAAAATTTTATGAATTCTCAACTATAAAATAACTTGCAAATTATTTCGATTTTAACATATTTAATACAAATTTTAACTTTATGGGCTTTTAAAAAAAAATTGAGTGAAACGATATCCGATATTTTTTAGTTACTATAAGGTAAACTTATTATAAACCTTGTACTAAATTTTCAAGAGTTTTCGGCCAGCCAATTAAATTTCATAGATGTTTAAAAAAAATTTTTTTATAAAAATCAAAAATTTAAATTGTTCATTAATAAGTCAAAATATGTCAAAATACTCTGAAAACATAACCACGTATAGAGAATGCCAATATAAAGATTTGGTGAAAATTTCAAGTTGTTGCGGTTTTTCGTTTTTGAGTTAGAGCATTTTAAAAAAATATATTTTGTAAAAACGTGATTTTACGTAAAATTTCCTGTTTTTTGTAATTTTTCTATTGGTTTTTTCGATTTTTTTTAAAAAGTATTTAAAAAGTTGTATTTTTGACACGCCTAAGTACCATCTACATCCACTTTCCTTTCAGAAAAGTTGCTGTTTAAGCAAATCAAAGCATTTTTACTTCCAAAAAATGTGTCGTCGGACACAAAAAAAACAAAAAAAAAAAAACACATCATTGTAAAATCAATAGATTCCATCACTCCGTTCAGAATCTAAAATAACTATAATCATTAAAAACCTATACACTCAATTGATTTTGGGGATGACGGTTTATTTATTAACGATGATTCATCTTAAAATATAGTATTCTAACTGTATTCTCTGTTTTTCCATATTACATATATGAATTCGTATGCTAACTATAATAATAGGTCTAACTGCGCAACCGGTGAGAAATGATTTTGACCAAAGAATAATAACGGAAAATCTCGTTAACACTATACATCAAAAAATTTTAAAAAAAATATATTAAATAGTTATGTATTACAAAGTTTTTTTTAAAAAAAAAAAATTATAATTTTTAAACGAATCGTTTTTGAAAACGTTAAAAATGTTGTTTTTCACCAATCTCTGCAGCTGCATTAATGGTTGAAATCGCTAGCGCGAATGGTGAGTTTTCGATTTTGGTTCGAGGGAAAATCGTTTACCGTAGTTTTTTTTTTATGCTATTAAATATCGCAACAACTGCAAATTTTGTTATCATCGGAAAATAATAAAATGCAATGTTCATACCGTACCTAATGCAGTAAAAATTTAGTACGGCTTGCGCACGTTTCGTTAAAACCGAAGAAACATTTCGTTTCCGATGGTGGTATTATATTATAATCATTATTATAAAGCAGCCAATTTGCCAATTAATATTCTCCAAGGGCCATACGAAAATCTGGAAAATGCATACGGGCCATCAGTGTTTAATGTGCATTTTATATTTATTTTATATTTTTATGATAACACTGACCGGGCAAAGCCTCATTTTATATATATCAATCGCTGCCGTGTGATTGGAGAATGTACAAAAATAAGAAATATCAACTACAGCAATACTATATAATTACTTTAATACAGACAAGTATATATTATAACGGGTTGAATGTTCAAACAATCAATTTTTCTCTCCTTGTCTCCTTGGTTATAATACATCCATGGGCAAACATTTGTCAAACGCACAAGTTGTCAAATCAGGCGTCAATCGCAATCCACTGATCGATCTTTAGTGGAAAACAAATCGATTGTGATTAAAATAAATTTTATCATTATAAACTATTAATATATTGATATTTTAATTTTTCAATTAAACAATTTAATTATAAAGTAAACCTTTTTTTTCTTCTATAAATTCACTAATGTAATTTATTGTATAAATTAACAAGTGATGTCGATCGTCACAAAATTAAAACTTTTAATGTAGCTATACCTTGTTGGAAAATAATGTGATGGTGACCATAAAATATCCCACTAAGGCGCGTACAGCAATTTCAAAATCTTGTCCGAGTGTGATAATTACTATCATATATTGATATATTTAAGTAACATGAATAATAATTCATGTTACTTAAAATTTGATGCACTTTAAATTTCTTTTTTCCAACTTCGCAGAAAAATGCTTCCTTAGCCGAAATGTGTTTCAAATAGCAATGATAAATTTTTATTTTGCATATTTTGGCTTTTTTACGTTATAAATCACATTATATAAATTACATTATATTATTACACATGACTGATAGCTGATAATATTTACTTTTTCCTCCGTATATTGTATACCTATTGCATACATATAATTATTAACAAATTAATATAGTCTATCTGTACTCTCCGAGCAGCCGAGAGACTTGAACGCCGGGTAACAAAGTTTACCATAAAAATTATATTACAATATTGTACCTGCTATATATAGTAATTATAAAACTGCATATTATTATGAAAAGTTGTAACACGTACAATGCGCGTAACAATAATATTATGATCGCACGTGGTCCGCTCGCTGCTGCAGTTTGTACGCGAGACACGATCGCGTGCGGCGTGTTAAAATAATAATAAAAATGAAATTAATTTTATTCATGAGTACCTATATAATATAATATGCGCGCGCGTGTGATGCATATAATAATAATAATATAATGTATACACGCGCGTGGGTTTGTATCGTAAAGCGCGCGTATCGCCAAAGGCCAATGTCGCCTAATAATAAATCACGGTCGCGTGGAAATTGGATTTCGAAAACCGTCGCCGTCCGACTCGCGCGACTGCAATAACATTATGTCTCTATATTATAACGATATAACGAGCAATAATATTTATAGACACTGTTATAATGTAGTTTATACGTATAAATTATATATTGTAGATAATATACATATGTGCGTACACGACGGCTTACCAGTAATACGCGTTAACTAGGTATGTATAAATGTGTATTATATATTGTATTATATGCGTTACACGTGTATAGCCGCGGCGCGCGTATATGATTTATCGTCCGATCGAACTCGCGCGCGTGCACGCGTATATATGTGTACTTGCGTTTAACCGCGGTCAAAATTATTTCACCATCATTATTACATATATATGTCGCGCTAAGTCTCGTCACATCGTTCACCGTTACCGCTACCGCCGCCGTCGTCGTTTTACTAATATATAAGTAATATTATACCTACATGTAATCGATAAATATTATTATTATTATTATTAATTTTTTTTTTTTGTTTTTTACCGAATTTTCATTCCAAAAAGGTTATATTTTTATAATCTTCTATTTTATAAGTATAATCTATACATTATGTATAAGATTTTTGTATGTTATATATTTAACAATAATTGTGTGCACTACTTTGTTATTACAACGTTTTAATAACTATATTGTAATAACCCTGGGCTTGCGCACGAGCTGGTTTTGTCCTGCAGATTTCTTTATTAAATTAAATAATATATGGAATACATTTTTACAACCATGGTCTTGCAAGTTGATCTTGCGCACCAGAATGAACCATGTGCCGCCGTCATCGTCACCACGAAATATCGTATTTTATAAATGATATTTGTTTCGAGTTAATTTTTAAAAAAAAATCATAAGGTCCTATAAGATGTATTGTATAGAAAGGTAAACTTATTTTTGTAACTTAAAATAAAATAGTGTCCCCAGTTTCCCATGATTAAAGTTAACTTGGGACAAATATATTAAAAACAATAAATGTATATAAACCAGTCTAAAACAGAATTTTCGATTAATACTATTTGTTGCTATGTTTTGAAATTCCAGCAATTGCAAGTATACATATGAAGTTGAAAATTTGATATATATATAATTCTAAGGTGGAAAGGATAAATGGCGTAAATGACATTTTTTCTATTTTATAGGAGTCTAAGTATTTTTTTGTTTATTATGAATCTGTTGAAATAATATTTTCATTAAATTTTCACTTGAATAATTTTTTATATATCAAATATTCTAAATAAATTTGCAACCTATAAAATAAGAATCGTTGTATTTTCTACCTGAAATGTTGAATTTTATACTTTTTTTGGTACTTACGCCAAAAATTATCAATTCATTTTTTTATCGATAATTTGGTGAGCACAAATGGGGTAGAATCAAATTATCACTTATATCCTTTTTCCTTTCCACCAAGAATACAATAATATACCACACTACCACGCGTGCGTTTAATATAAGTACCAGTTACCTATATTGTAATCAGGCATTGGTACATAGTTGGGATGATGCGAACTGCAACCGTGGTATTGGTCTATAATATAATGTAGAACGCCATGTGAACATATATGTTATATATATTATATAATATACGCATATACAGCTATTCAATAGCAGGTAATCGATTTTCAGAGGCTCTCGTTCGGTCGGTTTCTGCAGACCTCTTTTCGGTTCCTTGCCAAGTCCAAGTCGGTTTCTAGGGCAGAACGCGAGGAGCCAACACCGTTAATTATTAATAATATAAACTGCTCTCGAAAGAACTGTGAAGTGCCGTGTATCTCATGTAAGTATTATGAGATGATCACAGAATAATAACATAATAGCTGTTTGTAATATACCGGTTAAGTGCGAAATAATGAAAAGTAATCAAAAATATACAAATGCGTTTTTGTTTTATGAATAGTATATTTTATACACGAGTGATTTTAGTATTCGCTTACTGTTACATTTCTATATCAGAAGTATAATCAATCAAATTGACAGTAAACATTTGAAAAAAAAAACAGCCGTAATATGATTTCATTTCATTTGTTCGCAAAATAAATTACATTATTCAGGGACCATACGATATTATATTCTACCTATATTATACATTTTAATTTCAAGACTTCCACAACAACACTACGTAGCTGCTGTTATGAATTTATTACAATCAAACATTTTAAACATACATAATGTTCGGTATTTTTTTATAACAGTAAAATTTGTTTTGACCAACGATTATATTTAATGAACGTTACGTTTCGCTCGTTTACATATGTTATATCACTATAATATAATAATTTCACCACGTGCATACATATATTATGCGAATGAGTAAAATGATTTATTACATTTATAACACCGATCAACGCACGTATTGTTACTACCAATTATATATATTATTTCTTGTTCGTATTATGATATGCGCTTTATAAGTAAATATGAATTACTCAATCAATCAATTTAATGAAACACTATATCATTCATATTATTATGTCATTATACACCTCATTTTATAGCACATTAGTAAAATAACGTTTTTAGTGACCCATATGCCGCCACGTATCATAAATTGTGTAAATTGTAAATATATATATATATATATATATATATATATATACCAAAAAGTAAAAAAGAATAATCCAAAATCTACATTCTCCTTTCTCGATTCCCACATAAATTCAACCAATCGTTGTTTTATTCAACCAATAACTGTTCTGATATTTTTTTTTCTATCCCAATGCGTTCAAAATACGTGTTAAAAAACTTCTAACCCCACATAATAGCATTCTCATAAAAAAATCTCTCAAGATTGTAAATTGTGTATTAGAAAACCATAATAAATATACAAATGAAAAAGCAATGGAAACTATTCACTTCTCTTCACCAGAACTCCAATTCGTACGCATTACATATTGTATATAATACAAATTCGTTTTCGGAGTATAGGTTGTAATATATTTCACTTCAAACATTATAATCATCGAGTTAAATCCGAAATAATATCCCTTGTTATTGAAATTATACATTATCATTGCATGTACTAATTTAGGAACTAAATGATTATGATACTCAAAGTTCTTTGCCTTAATCGGGTTTATATAAAGTTCATTAAATACTTAATATAGAATATGCCGTGTGGTCACATGGGTATAATTATTATTATAATTATACGTGGGTATAATCTCTGAAGTAAATCGACTTAACCCGACGAAATGAAATCCTTTTGAGCAAATTGTGTACATTAAATGCGTTCGACAACGCGTTTGTATACACTATACTACCGGTGTATAATATTAATACGCTTTATATAATATAATACTATCACAATATTATAATTCGTAACCATTCGAAAATTAATTTTAAATGTAATTAATTCGTTTTATCGAAATGTATATCAAATGTTTGTACGTACCTATAATATACCTGGTATAAATTGGTACCCAACCAACTTGTTCCGAAATTATAAGTAAAATTAAAAACGGTTCGACCTTCGGATTTATTTGATCATAATATTTAAACGTAATATTATAAGTAGGCACGCGTATAGTATATTCTATTCTGTTTCGCTTATTTTGAGCACATAAATAAAACGCATGAATTGTGTTTCGTATCATTATGAGTGAATTTTCGTACACCAGTTTGATCACACCATTTTTATTTTTTTTTGATTTATAATCGATTAGGAAATAATAATTTATCAGTAAAAATTAACCATATTATACTGCAGCACTATTTTTCGTACAGCCGCCCCTTCGTTTGTCATACGCTGCGCATAATATGCGATAACGCGTATTTCAACGTTTACATTTTGTAGGCAATTAATTTACAGTAAATTTATTATTCTTCCCGGAATTTTAATAATTCACTAACCGTGTTCACAGTATAATAATATACATATACGCAGTGATATTATAAATTGAATACAAAGGGTTATATAATACAGATTTATATTGTACATATTATTGTACATAGTGTGTGCCCTGTGGCGTTTATACGTTTGGCACTTTCCGAGTGTATATAGCATACCGCGCATGATGGTGGTGGCAGTGAGTGTACGCAGTTCTGCGGGTATTTTTAAATGCATTTAATTAATACGTATAATATTATACACAGCGAATATAATGTGAAATATTTTAATTTTAAATCTTATTTAGCAGTTAAAACGCGTTCTCGTAACAATCGTATTCTGTAAAGATTTGCGCCGGAAGAAAAGTATAATTATTTATGAAAATGAAACCACGATCTGAAATGTCAGTGGGAGAAGTTTTTTTTTAAATTTTTTATCGTGAAAAGTGACCGATGAAATTTAAATTAAATATGATTTTTTATACATCTCTGAAATGTATTGTATATATTTTATCGTCGCACTGCTATTATTATTATTTAAACCATTATGACTGTCACACTAATCGTTATTTGAGATATTTTTCAACGCTGTATTTTATTTTTCCGTGTCAGTTTCCATTTCTTGTTAATGAAATGCATGCTTATCAAACTAATTTTATACTTCCACTAAAAAAATTATTATTCAAATTCATATTATAAAAAAAGAACGTACTGCGATCCATACGTTAAAATTAATATTAGTATAACGTATATTGTTTCTTGTTTTTCTGTCAAATCATCCTCTAGAAATATTATAATTTAACGTCAATAGTGGTTTTATTAATTTTTTTTATTTGTAGAGCAGCAGCTATATATACGTATACGCGCTCGTTTCAGCTGCATCAGCGTCCAAAACGTTCGTTGGGGTCGTGACGGTGACGTTGTCGAATTCATTCAACGCGCTTTGTGTATGGGGACATACATTATCAAATGACTAAGTGTCGCGCGTGTGTATACACTGCCCATGTGTCTTTGAGTGTAATTTTTGATTCATTACAAACGGCAGAGCAACACGCACACCAACAAACGCACACACACACACACACACTTGGGTACTCGTATGCAAATGTTACGAGGTGAACATATCGCACCCGCCGCAGCATAATGACGGCTGCGATGTTACCAAACAAAGTCCGTATAGGTAGGGGCACAAGTAATTTTTCACGGGAAATTGTTTAATTTTTTTTCATCACTATTGTTATGATCCGCGGCGCAACGACGTAAAATTACACATTTCACAAACCATATTATACTTTTGAATACACAATTGATTTCTTTTGGCATTATTCAATAAAATATTATGCGTGTTATGTGTATAGAATTCTTTGAAAAACATGCTAAAATCGTATACAATTATACATTTATAATATTATTATAAATCGCGTGCGTGCGCTTCTCTCCCTCGCTAGTAGTTTCACATATTATTACGACGGTGGATATGTTTGAACGGAAAGCGTGTCGAAGTCGTACCCGATCAACTATCCAATCGATTACAATAAAATATTCGGTTCTGACAACAAACAACAAAATACTGCGTTCCGTTAAAATACTTGTCGTTGGTAGAAAAAATAACTTGATTTATAACAACAATTAAATGCCTATTCTCGGTTTACACCTATGCGCTGCACGTTCTCTCATATGTGTGTATAAATATATACCCTATTCTTCGCGTACGCATAATATAACATGGCTCAGACCCGTTGTTGCTTTGTTTCAGGTAGGTACTCTGCGCAATGAAAACATATGAGTGAAAAAATAAATTTAGAGCGTTCAGCAACATTTTATCGAGCTAATAACTATCAGAATAATTGTTTTCGAAGAAAATATAAACAATAAATTATTCATTGAAACGATGAAATAATAATATTATATAAGTACAAACTGTACTATGTTTAGTAATACTATATCATATACATAAGTGGAGTACGTGAAGAATGACCATATTGTAATAGGTAGTCAAAGTATATATACTGATATTAAAACTATGTATTGTATTTCGATGTTTGCAAATTATAAATAATGTAGATGATGGGAAAACACAAAATGAAACGCATAAAATAATAAGATGCACGTATTGTTTTCAGTAATTTTATAACAACGAAATACATAATAATAATATAATAGATAGATGCACAATCGAGTGTGATGTAAGCATGGGGGGGGGAATAAATTTAAAATTATGCATCGAAACACCCGAAACCATCTCGTCTAAATATTAATGTACGATGGCTATTAGATAGTATAAAGATTTTAAGTAAAAAATAAAAATCTGCAGCGAATGGGTTAAATATGCTCCTAGAACATTAGCATTACCTATACTTGGAGGATGTATAGAGGTTATTATGCGGATTGCGTGGAACATGCCGTATAATAATAATACGTGGACGGTATAATCGATCAATGACGCGGAAACACGAGTCGCAATCGAGACAGACACACTAGTGGTATGTATATTATATCCTATGACTTAATAAAAACGCAGCAGTGGAAGCTACGCATGGCAAAATGATGGACGTTTCGGTAGTCCACGGAGCAGCAAGACCTGTATTCTTACATCATGCTTATATAGTCGAATAGTTGATTATTTCATCGTACCGTAAAGTATAAAACGTGCATGTTAAATAGTATAATGATGACTGCGCGAGTACGTAAAAAAGGCGATATCAATCGATGTAGACAGGAAAAATGTACACATTGCGACTGCGGGTAATAAATTACACGTACCTACACCTTACGTACGGTACGAAACTCAACGACGGAATCGCAAAGGGATATTATAGATAGGACCTCGGGTAAGTATTCCGTTTTAGTCGAGTCTCTCGCTTATCCGGTATAGAAATTTTGACGACGTAATTAAGCATTGCTAATTACGAAAAAGGCAAACGTTTTAATACATTTCAGGATGAACTAATAGCATTATTATAACATCATGTTTGGAAAAAAAATTGCTTTTTCTGTAATAAATTATAATTTTTACAGACATCTATATTGTGTACAATGTATGAACATGTGCCCCGTTTGCTCGCGACTGAGTATTTGTCGTTATTAAATTCGGAAATGTATAGACAAATCGCTTTTGTTAAGTATTGGACATGACATGACCTTTCTGTATTTAGCGATTAAATTTTTGACTGTACTATATATATATATATATATGATACCATTTCCATCATCATACAGTATATAGACCGGTTTCCCGACGTATTCAAGGGTACGTTTTTAGACAGGTTTTTCATTGTACATATAATAATATTATGTTAGTTATCAATAATGCTGCTTGTCTGTTTAGCCCAATAAATATTACATCGAGATTCGAGTGCACCTAAACATAATGTTCGATTACCATCTAAATACGTCGCGTATGCGTGGTTTGCGTATAATATCTATACATTTTACAGTCAATAATTAATTACCTATATTATGTACTTAATGTACAGGTATGCACGGAAAACAAACAAAATCTAGAAGCATCTATGCGTAGGTATATACTGCTGGAGAGGAGATTGCGGATGGCCCGCTGATTTTCGATAAGAATCAAAATGCGTGGCGGCGGGTACATAATATTATTATAATATCGGCTGTCGATAAAGCAATACTCACCACCGTATATTTTTACATACACCTCATTCGGTCGTGTAATAACAATAATTATATTATTGTACGCAACTCGCACGTTCATACTACATTTACGTTAGGATATTATTTATGTTCTATGATATCATTCCGATATTTTGTCGCTTTGAGTCGATACGACAAAGGCGTTCATTGTCTCAAGCACTCGTGCGTGCGTCTGTATCATAAATATTATATCGTACAAGCACACATACACACAGACGATGATGATATTTGACGTTACGCGTCTCGTGTTAAAATTAACAAATAAACAACACAGACACGTATGGAAGAGTAAATTTTTCGTTTTTACACTAGATTGAAATAAAAAAGCATCCACAAAGAACTCATCAAAACCGAAGAAGCAGTGGCAAGAGGCAATATAATTTCCGAATACACATACTAAAACCACACCAGCCTCAAGGTGTCTTAATAAGCTCACGAACACTTGCAAGACTTTGCATAACTGCAAGACGACTAAATTACGTTATTCCTTAACATATATTTGAATTTGCAGTATTATGCTTCTACGATTACTATTGTAAACTTGATTGCGTACATTTGTAAAATTTAACGTTGTAAAAACAACTTAATATGGTTAATAAATGTAAAACAAAAAATAGCGCTCCTAGACGTGTTAAACTTAGATAGTTAGATATAAGTGATCGATCATATTCGATTCGCCCAGAAAGCTTAACGCCACGGTGTTCCAGGATCGTCTACCGATCCAATCGAAATCAAATATCGCATGTAACTGTTTTGCCCGTTGAGTTTCTCTGAGAATACGGCAATTTTCTTGGATCATGAATTATAACTCGAGTTCACGTCAGAAAATTCTCGAAAATAATGAATTCGTTTAATTAGTTTTTGGTTCGGCACCGATGATAAGTGGCAGAGAAACGTCGAATAATATCTACACGGGACTCTGTATACTTACTCGGAAAGAATGATTTACTTTTGTTAACTCGTTTTTGTAATTTGTTAACATATTTTAATTGATTTCCGTTTGAAATACTTTCCAAGTAAGACTAATATGACTTTTCTTTTTTTTTTCTTTTTCTTTTACGAACGCGTTCGAAGACAATACGAATATAAGAATTTAATTTTCCTAGAAATAATAGATGCGTTCCGCTCCGTAACAAATTCTCTAGAAAATTGAGTTTGCAAACATAAATTATTTTCGTTTGCGGGTCGCTTGTATTTGGTAAAATTAAAAATGTAATTCCTGTCGGATGCGCGTAGGAAAGAAAAATTTACTCGCCGAATCCTATATTAACGTTTTTTTTTTTTTTTTTTTCTGTAGAATATATAATATTGTATGTATAACTACGTAGTTTGTGCGGAATGCCCAGCGAGAGGGGAAAAAAACGGCATCTCATATTTTCATGAGCGATTATTTTATTCTGTCTCGCGGCGGCATGCCCGCTTGCTCATAATGATATTACACGTACAATTCGTTTAGCTGCTACACACGCAGTTGCCACGTGAAAGGCTACGTGTGGGTACGCTGGTGAGGGAAGAGGGGAATTAAGTGTATGATGACGACCAGTGACACTAAAATGCACCGGTCCGATTCCATTTGCAGCTACGGGAATGCAGAGTATGGCATCGGGGTGAAAAAAAAAAGTCTTCAAGACTGCAGACATAGGTATTATATACGTCTACTGCGGCGGTATATCATTTGGTGTTGCTTTGTTTTTTTTTTTTTACTATTTTCTTTTTACCGATATCATTTTATTAGTCATTTTTCGAATTCTTAGCGACCGGCCGCGGCGACGGCACACATCTACGCGTCGGAAATAAAAAAAATTCGATCGGCACTCAGACGCGAAAAAAAACGCTCTTTTTCACAAAAGACTTGCCCTATCTCCGCAAAATCTAATAGCATTGCAGGGGTTATACCTAACGAACCATCCCGTATCTTTTTCAGATAGAAAAAAAAAATAAAAATTAATAATAATAATAATAATATTTTGCTTTGCGAATATAATTGGCGCTTCCATCTCAAGGCTCATAAATACAATAAGAAATATAATTTGTTTTGTATTCGCTTCAGACAGTTGCGTTTGCGTAGAACTGCATAAAAATAACATGAAAATGGACTTGAAAATAAAATCATAATAATTTACTCTTAATAATGATATGTTTTCGGAATCGAATAAATAGCTTGGAAAATTTGATTATAAGATAAAATAATATGTTTAAATCAACTACTGTAAATATTTTTAAAATATTTGTTTTTATTAACGTTACTTGCTGATTAGAATATTTAAAAAATCTTCTTTTTAAAAATCAGCATTATAATATTATAAGAGCCTTGTTTTCATATTTTTACCCGTTTAAAATAATAAGTGAGCATACAAGTACAACACGGATACATTTAATATCGTTTTATTATCCTCTATTGGTTTGCTTTATTGGTCTAACGAATCCATATACGATATGGTTATTGTGAGTTGGAAATTATTATTGTTTTCATTTGTTCTAAATGTAAGATGATTATTCAAATATTATTTCATTATTATTTTTTTTATGAAAACTGTATTATTTTCTCAATTATTATTTATGCAGCTGCATAAATATGCATTTATTTTTCTGATAGTGAGTTGAAGTGGAGTGCGACCATGGTTCTATACAGTTTTGTATATATAATGTCAAATTTATGCACGCAAAATTGTAAAGACTTCAACCGATTTGTCGATCATTTTTACTCGAATCTTATAACAGTTATAACTTATAACGAACGAAATAGTTCTCACGCGTATTCACGCTTTGGTTGCGTGGATTGTTATTGCGTTGTCATACAATTTTAAACCACGGAACCATTTTCATTTTTCGTCGTACAAGCTCACGTGTTCGTTATTTGGAATATTGTTTTATGTGGTGAGGTGATGTTGTGTGCTGTAGATTGGTACTAAATAAATACTGGTTTTTTTTTAATCGTCTGAGATTAGTATTTTTTAAATACCTACTATCGACAGTCCGCGTGTACACGGGTTATGGAATACACAACCGATAGACATTGATGCGTGTCAGCCGCGTGTTGCGTTTAACTCCACGAGTATAGGTATATAGGTACTGTCAGTCACCTTTGCTTTGAGATCGATCGCATCGATAAGTATATAATATATATTATAACAAGTCAACTATTGAACGTGAGCCAAACTTGTTTTTTTTCCTCCAAAAATAGTACATTGAATGTGACTCTTGTGTATTTTAAAGTAATTAATATTCCTCGTTTGTCGTGACATTAATAACGCTGCCCGAGTGCGGTCGTTTAGTTACAGTAATATTATTTGTGGCACCTATATGACGTATATAATATGCATACCTACTGCATTCGACCATCATAAACCATAATTTTCTTCATCACTCCGTCACGCGGACTTTTATTAGCGTAAATATTAGCTTAATAACTCGTTTATGAGAACCTTTTTGTTTCCGTGTACATGTGCAATCATGTTGTAAACGTATCGTGGGCGAGGAGGTATAATATTGTTGTTGTTGTTTGAAGATGAAAGATAAAGATGACGGGAAGGCGAAATCATCGCTCTGCGTGTGTCATTAATTTCTATCACCTTGTCGTCACCGCGAGCACTCTCGTCCTTATTATGATATGCTCGAACAGAGTTCCGATGATTATTACTTCTTATTTTATATTACATTATATTATATGGTTACGAGTAAGATTATTTACTTTCCATTAATGATCCTGCTGATTAAAAACCAATCAGTCTTTATACATTGACCTCTTACGTCAACGTTCTTGCATAATTTCGAAATCTAATCGAACCGTTATAACGAAACTAAAACGACTGTTTATTTTTATACTTTTCCTTCGGATAAAACAGATAATGCCAACATTGCCAACATGTATTAAATTAATTATATGTACAAGCGCTATTTCAGATTACTACGAAAGTCCGAGATGGCTTAGCTTGTAAGCACCTCCGACCGAGGGGGAGCACTATACCGGTAAAAAAAATTAGGATTTAACGCTAAATGCATTTATTTAAAAATCAAACGGACTTGGATTATATACAATTATATACATATAAGTACATATTCAGTGATAATAACATTCGTGAGCATGTCAAACATAGTTATATACAAATTAAAAAGTAAAAATAGAATTTATAAGCAAAACTAAATTAATAGATGCATGATTTTTACAATAATACAAGTAGTAGAACAGCTGAAAAGATCAATCTTATACGTATTTATACAATGTACATATTTCTAGACACTGGAATATTGGTATCATTTATTGTAGTTAGTTTCTAAATTAAATTGGTTGCTTGATCTTGTATTTGTTAAAGAAGCTTGGAATGTTAGTCTATGTATTATATGTAGTACATCAGGATAATTAATTTGGTAATTTATCAATTTATAAGTTAAATATAAATAAAGTCTGATTCTGCGTTTTTCTAGGCTTTTATTGGGATTTGAATTTCAGACTAGTAAATACAGGTATATATGATTAATGGGGAGTTCTAGGTACCTATATAACATGTATGGGTTAGAAAAACGTTAGAACTTATTTTGAACTTTCTTTACCATAGTTTTTAAACCAATATTATACGCACACCGTGGATAACAGAATCGGAATATTTAATTAAATGCACTGATGAGCAATAAATTAAAGTAAAATTATATTATAGTTTGAGGGCTGAAATGAAGTGCGAACCAATCAAAGCGAGAGAAATATTCTTAGGGTAGGTACATAGCTGAGTAGTTTTATATCTTTGGTAAGATTTAAATGTATAAGTCCCTTCTATTACGAGAAAATAAACGAGAAGAATACTTAATAATATAATATGCGTCTTGTACGCGTATTCCTTAGAGGTAAATTGTAGGTTTGATTTCTAAAACGTTTTCCGTATCGATCAAAACGATTACGAATATCGATTATTTCCTGAAAAATGGTATGTTTGTACGCCGGACGCGTTGCAACCCTTAAATCTAAAATGTACCGCACAATAATCATAGGGTATTTAATAATAATATATATTATATACTATACTGTACGTTCGAAGAAAACGAGAGTTTTTTTTAATCAAATCATTTAGTGTTATGTACGCGTTTTCGCGGATGCCGATTCGATTGAAATTACTTCGTGGGGTTTGGAAAAAATACGACATCGCGGTTTGTACATAGAACCGTAAAGTCTGGCTGTAAATGATATAGATACGCACGTGTGTGTTTCGAATGAGAAATCTAATAAGTTATAACGTAGCGTATAGTAAAACGATAATATATAGTTGATGGACCTCATTTTGTTTTCCCGCGAACATTTTGTGCCCACGTCTCTTGAAAATTTATACAGCGATGTAGGTCGTTTTCTTGTAATCGAATACGTTTCTCTAAACGACATGCGCTCCCCGAAATCGTTACTATAGTAAGACATGTATGTAACTGCAAATGTATATTCTACACGTTGCCAAGCCCAGAGCAGTACAGATCACGAAAGATGGGATGTAATATTTATTATTTTTGGAACGATGGTTTGAACGTAAGAAAAAGAAGGAAAAATAATGTACATATAAAGAAATGGAAAATCGGTCACACGTGAAATAATGAACAGAGAGCACGCAAAAAGTTAAAATAATTTTTCATATTATATTTAATGATTAATATATTAGACTACGATGTATGAAGATATTTTCATTTATTTGCTGAAGAAATATAACAAATACAATTGTATATATTATATATAAAATTTCATAATTAAATGGTAGGTGAAAAAAAAAAAACAGAAAAAATGTAACTGTTAAAAAAATTGCCATCTCTGACCTATAACATTTGATGTAAAGTTGGACTTGTTCATATTACTTCGCGTATAGTACTATTTGGAATTTGAAGGCGACAAGGAATTACTATTGCATTATCAAAACCGTTCTGAACAGATGATCTACATTAAAAATATTTACTATAAATTAATTTATTATTAAAAGTGACAGGGAATAAATAATATGGGATTGTAAAAATAATATATCAAAATAAAAGTTTCAATCAAATGTAGAGCTTTTAGAGAGATTCTATTCCAGCCGATAAAATTGATATATAAATATATCTATTCCATGAAATCATAATATATTTCCTCCCTTAAAGATCTCTCTCACTTCAGAGAACACATTCCTAATACTTTGCCACGTGCGTACGACCGCTACGGCGAAATAAAGTATTACACGATATTATTATATGATTGTGATCAATACAATATTAGACCGAAAAAAGAAAAAAAGGGCTGCGCTGATTTACAGTTACTCGTCGGTAAGTCACGATATTCGGAAAACGTATCAAATCCATAGCGATGCCAATGCGTTGTGGATTGTTGCCCTATTCAGTGAGGCCCGTGATTGCATGGAACTAGTTTTGCTTTTGAAATCCCTTTGCCGTTCCGTGCGATACGGTGACGCATCAAAGAGGGTGAATATCGGGTCCACTGCAACATATTATTCATACTTTCGTCCTTTTGGTGTGCATATATTTTTGTATGTTATTACATACGATATATAGTTGTATTGCATTATACCGATCAGATCCGGTGTTTTATGTAATGATTGTTTAGTTTTGTTTTGTTTTTTTTTTTCCCATACGAGCATCACTAATGCTCTAACGTGATTCAGTTGTTGCGGTGATGGTGTCGTGTTCGAAACGGATTAAGAAAAAAACAAAAACACCCTTACAGGACTACACTGGGACAGATGTAAACACTTACGTACATAGATCTATAGATATTTCCGGATAAGTTCGATAACTGTGCGCATCGTTTTTGCAAGCACCGCGGAAAAAATCGTTACCGGTTTCAACAAATACATATATACATATACCTTATGCAAAAATAGCTGAGATCATAAACCACGGCTTTATTGGCCGGTTGGAGAATGAAATATTCTGTTGGAAACTCTCGCAACTGAGACTTACAGACGCAGCCGCGATTTGTCTGCGATCTACTCCCGTGTAAGTCACTCGTTTACCATGCATTGTAATACCACACGCGTGTGCTTATGCATTTATGCAGGGTGTGCAGTCGTACAAAACGGATGGATTTGGATCGATTTTTACTCGTCAATGGATGAAGGTGTATTGAATGAGGGTTGGCCTCTTCGGTCGTGTTGGTATAGACCAACGTTGCAGTTTCAGTGGACCAATAAATATTGGTTTTCAAATCAACTATCTGTGCAATCATCGAAACGAGTGAGGATCGTAGTATAATATAATATACAGTGGTATACTATATAGGATATTTGGATATACTACAAAAACGCCGTATACTCTCAACATTATTAGAAAATTCATGGTTACACTACGTATACTCTCAAGTAAATCGTGAAAAATCAAGAAATATACAAATAATAGTTTAATATGTGATTTAACAATTGTTTAAATTTTGGATTATCTTTGTAACAAATATTATTTTTCTCCTTCGTATGATCAGTTTATTATTGTTTACATTTTTTTCTTAGTATGTACACCCAATAGTCAATATCTGTGTATAATCACCGTATTAATTATAAGAAATATTATATTAAGAGACTCGTTGGCGTATAGATAAAACTGATCGAAACATAATTGAATATACTGCACCTATTTATAGTGGACATTCTGTAGCTCCTCGCGACATTACAAAACGTGCTCACCAACTGCATCCGTACGGTAATGACCACCATAATATGATTGACGTGTTCCGAACCAGAATATTTTGTGTGTAGAAACTCGTCAGTAAAGTAGATTCAATACCAAAAAACGTGTTTCGATCAATTTTTCAAGTGTGTTTTGTTTTTTTTTTTTTTTGTAGATTTTTCAAAAAATAGTTCCGTTGATTATGGCACATCCGGTATAAATGGTTTACTGTAAAATAATCGTATTAATCACGTATAACGGCAGTAATAAAACGACATGGCCATACGGGAACGCACATTACCGGTTCGTTCTTCACTCCCCGCGGCATCGCCGGGTTGTCGAAATCACCGAGGCCGCGATCCGATCACTGTCCGAAGGGGCGATTGCACGGCAGCGGCGGCGTAATGTAAGTTGCAACTATATTATAATACGGTATTTCGCAACGTTCGCATTGTGTACCGGGCAGTTGGGCGACGCAGAATAACGGATTATTTTTTTCATTATAATCATATGCATTACGATCGCTTGCGTACATGTGATGATGTATGTACGGTCGTTTAGTCGCGCAGACGTTATATACTCCTCGGAAGAAAACGGATACAGCGACGTTCGTTTCTCCAGCCCACCCCATTTACATTTTCCAACATTTTTTTTTACAGACATTTAGTATGTAATTAGTATGCATTTGTATAACTATAATTAGAATTTGTACGACGGTGGTTTTTCCGGAAAATCCAATTTTCTACGGGAGGACTGGGGAAACGTTTCCCCAGCCCTCCCATTATTAAAAAATGGACTTTTCTTAAACTGTTTTAATAATAACTACCATCGTACAAATTCTAATTATAATCATACAAATTCATACTGATTACATACTAAATGCCTGTAAATAAAAATTTAGGAAAAGTCCATTTTTTAATAATGGGAGGGCTGGAAAAATGTTTCCCCAGCCCTCCCGTAGAAAATTGGATTTTCTGGAAAAACCACCGTCTTACAAATTCTAATTATAGTCATACAAATTCATACTAATTACATACTAAGTGTCTGTAAAAAAAAATTTAGGAAAAATCCATTTTTTATTAATGGGAGGGCTGGGGAAACGTTTCTCTAGCCCCAGTTTTAATGATTTTTTCTTTTTGAGCTTAATAGTATTTACTACAGCTATATTATTATAACGAGACCGAAAGTCTGTAACAGTTAAATGAATGTAAACCGACAAAATTGTATTATATTTGCAACCGAATGAACACCGCGTGCTCAGGAAATCGGCTATTTCTAATGTACTACCGACCCGTTCGTTTTCAAATATTACGTGTGCTTCCAAGATGACCGTCATCGGTGGACTTTTTCGAGGTTTAAACTTCAAAATAATTGGAAAATGAGCACGATCGATGTCTTTAAGGATATCCCGATATGGTGTTCTGCGGTAATGTCAACATTTGTTTTCGAACGGACAATATGGTATTTTTCTCGCGCAGATATCCGTCAACATTCACCGCGAGAATGTGCATGCAGTTTTCCGTGTATGGTCCGCGTAAATTCTCATTACGGATGCGGTACATGTGAGCTCACGCTGCCGCAGGTACTTGTCGACTATTATGATTTGTGTATATATTATTGTAATATTATGCGTGTACGCGATGACCGCCCGTCGAGCGTTCTTCCGCCGATTTTCTGGTAATTTCGCATTTCGAAAAACCGCTCGTACGTCTTTCCGCGGTACGCATTATACCTATATAATCATAATGACAACGAGGTGCGCACGTTTCATTTTATTATTTTAATTTAAAAGTAAAAACCGTTTACAGACCGCGGGGGAAAAGAAACGACGCATGAATAAATGACTTGTGCGCTACGATATATACCATCACGGACTTATTACACGTGTAATTATTGCTATTGCGCAGCTATATAACATGGTTGTTGCCGTTGGTCGACGGAATTCTCTCCCCGCACGTATCGGTATTGCCATCGTATGGAACCTCGATAACTCGAATCTGTTTGGGACAGAAGAAAATATTATTGCATTCTTGCTCTATTTTATAATGTGTGTATATTTACTATTAATAAATCATCTTCGATATATTGCTTATAAATACATAACAACTATTGTATCATTTTCGAAAAAAGTATTGTACCGTCGTAATTAAAATGTTTTATTTATACTGCGCTATTTACTGAAGAAATCGATCGTTAAAAAAAAAAAAAATTTAAATTTTAAATGACATATTATCTCTCTATAAAATTTGTAATTACGTTGAGTTGGTTGTTCTTGAATATATTCGCGTATTATTTGTAGACTATAATTTTAATACAGGCATGAGTATACAGTCAAAATCGATTCCATACAGTCATCATACTATCAAATTATTTTCTACATCTTACTCGATGTATGATATATTCAGGTAGTATTGATGAATATTTCCGATAATATTTAAGTCATATGCCATAAGTTAAACGAGCCAATCGAGCCATGTTCCGGTAACAAATTTACTTGGCCTCTTAAACTCGGCCATACGTAGACGTACCGAAGGTAAATTAATAGTTTATTGAACCATTGATAAATGGCAAAATTGAATTTTATCTGAACATGTCTCATTATTCTGTCTTAAAGTACCTCGTGGTGCCTCTGCTAAGACAATTACGTGATGACGAACGCCAATGTAGACCCAAAATTTCAGAATTATATTTTTTTCCTACTCCATTTGCTTTTTTGGAAAACCAATATACAGGTATTGAAATGTACAATATTTATGTGGATATTAACCCATTAAACAACTCAACAGTTACTAAATTAAATTTTACTTACTTAACCAGTCATTTATTCATTTATATATGTATTTATTCATAGTTAATTATTTAGTTCTGATTTACATATAACTTACAAGTTCAATAATTACTACCAATGATTGTATCATTTACTAAAATGATTTATGCCATATGCTAAATATAATTATTGAGTCTTTTTGAATACTGACGAGTTCATATTTTTATTTGGGCACTTAATTTTGTTTATGTAATCTTATCTCATAAAATCTATAAACTTGCTATTGAAGTCAATTAATACTAAAGTCGTTTGCACTTATGTTAAAAAAGAGCTAAGGCCGTTGATTTAACAACGAGTGTTAAGTTCCATTGAGCATGCGATTCGAAAAAACTGCCGTAGGTTCACAGAGGACACGAATTCGAACAGGAGCATCTACAAGAACATGTGAACAGGGGTAAGAAAGATGTGAAATCCTATTGGGAAGTACAAAATACACGCAGTCTTAAACTGCGGAGAGTACCTGCATAGGGATAATGCGATCATTATTAATACCTTACGCGCACATCACCTTTGGGGCATTCTTTCGGCCACATATTATAGGTTCGCTTGCTCGCGGAGGAGCCCCGACGGAAAATTAAACGAACAACAAAAGAATAAATTATTATCATAACGATATAATTATACTTTTTAACAACATATTAATGAATAAACATTAAACTGTCAAGTGATACAATATGTATGTAAGCAACGGGTAAATTGAAAAAAAAAAACAGGTTTATGATTACAATATTTTTAAACGTAATTACTTTTAACTAGCATGATTTATTTCTGAAAATTGTTTATGTATGCATAGTATAATAATAATATGATGATGTGCATTATAAAATATTTTCTAAATCTAAATAAACACCGAAAACGGTTAAATCTTACTAATTTCGGCAGCCGCGTACACGTCCACATAATATATATATTATATCATTTATACCTAATAATAATATTATGCACATTATAATGTTTTGAAAAAAATACACATCGCTATACGCATGTTACATAACGTTAACGGCCAAATCACATGCGTTTTTTATTTAAAACGTAAAAATTAATGTGATCCGCAAGGCCTGTCATTATTATATTATTCTACGTAAAAATATTTTGTTAATAGTATTCAAACAGTGTATATACTACATCTGTGCATTCATTCATGTTATAAGTTATAACAAGTAACTGCCCGTATAAAATATGTACACCCGTGGCCATATAAGTATTATAAACGATCGTCGGAGTGGATTTAAAATATTATGTATTATACAAAAACCGCAGTCGATACGCGAGTGGTATTTTTCAGGGTACTTTTTTTTTTTCTGTTACTTCGTCGCAATGTTCATTGTAAAAATATTCTTTTTACGTGGGGGGGGGAGGAGGAATAATTGTATTTAAGTTAACATAAGCGACGACGACGATTTATGCGTGACACAAAATATGTATAAACAAGGGTATAATCTTTTCGTATGTTGACAAATGAATATGAGTACATATAGAGGTAGATATATGTGATATATATATATTTGAATTTCGTTGAACATAAACAACCACTATATTGTTATTGTTACATAAGATTATAGTCATTTTCAAACGCGCGTTATCGATTACAACGGTTATCGATTAAACGGTTATCGATTATAACGCCTTTCTTCTACCGTTTCTAATTTAATAGGACTGATTTTCGATGATTTCCACGACTCTCATCTGTCGCTGACCAAATGATTTCTCTTCACGTATGAATTGATATTAAATTTATGGTCTTCTATAATTCGGTTCATAAATTACAATCATAGTGGTCATTCTGTTCTACCATAAGTTCTATATTGACCTCATATGCTCTATCCAGTCATACCGCCTTTTCTTCATTCCTCACCACAGTGATCTTGTCTCAAAATCCTTGCTAAAACGTCTTCATCAGCGATCCAATCAGTCCAGATCATACAACATTGTAGTACTATAGCAACACATTTTAAATTATTTTTTTTGCAACTGTCCACATTGCATCATAATATAGTGTATTTGCAAATGTACGTTTTCGGTGAATTTTTCCTGATGCAATTATTATAATATTTATTTATAGGTAAGGATATTTTATTTTATTTATTTATTTATTTTTTTTTTTGATTAAATACCTTCACTTAATAATACAATGTAATAAGTTATTATTAACAACACTGGAAAACGTGCGAATTAGCGGTTGGTTTTAAATGTCGCATCGTTGGTCGTCTCATCAGCATATATATATATCAGCATATACACATACATATTACACGATGCACGGTGTTAACCACTGGTTTTTTTTTTTTTTTTGCGTACCGCATATATTATACATAACATAACATACGATCCCTGCGAGCTGGCGGTGAAAAATGGCCATGAAAAATTGACCGATTAACATCGTATATACGACGTGTTAGGTGCCTAATACACAATATTATAATATATGCGTGTATAGTGCGTATTATTGTGCAGATGAGCAGACCGGAAACCTCTTCGGGAACTTTTTCGCTAGGTCGAGTGACGCCACCGACACCGGTGAGCCGAATAATAGTGGGGGATGTGGGGATGGGGGGTCGTGTGCGAGACGACTATTATAATACGGTGGTGGCATTATAATATATGGAAGCGGTTGGGAAAAAAACGTGCTTGTTCCGCCTCATTGGGCTCCGGAAAATGTCTCCCGTACGTGTGAGCGGGTCGCGAGGACGTCGCGCAAGATGGATGTTCTGCGGTGACGATGAGAAAGGATATACATATATATATATATATATATATATATATATATATATATAAAATTCATACACTTATACGTATATAGGGTACACTCGTGAGCGTTATAAACATCACATGTACGACGTTAGAACGTATTAGTACGGGAGGGGGATGGAAAAATAAAGAAAAATCGCACCAGACAATACAACATGCATCACAGTTGTAACCCGTGATAATATATATATATATGTATAAATGTATTTGCATTGAGCGGTATGATAATATTACTGTGGTCATGCGTGGTTCGCAATGTACCTATACGTAATAATATCTTCTCCGTAGTTTTAATTTTTTTTTTTTACTAAACACGACCATCAAGCGCAATACCGTAATGCGTAATATTATTATGTATAATAATTATAACGAGTTGTCTTTCCAACGTGTAATATAGTGTATAAACTGCCCATTTTCCGTCCATCAGAAGTACGATGCTGGTATTTTAGGATTCTAAAAACGGAATCGGTATCGGCATAAAGTTTACGATGTAAAGTTATTGAGTGGGCAACTTTTTTTGAATAATTATTATATCTTCAACTGCTTTCATACATTGCCTTTTAATATTCTATGAATAATTTCGAAAATTGTATACTTATTAAAACAAATATGGAATCATAAAATGCAAATAATTGAACTGATAAATTTCATGCATAAACATCAATTCAAATATTCTTCAAAAATTGATTATTATTAATTACTACATAGATAGAGCTTTTAATTAAACAATAGACTTTTGATAATTTGAACCTCGATCATTCGCAAACAATGTTTCTTTGAGGAAATCTCTGTGTTTTCGAAGAAAACAAACTATGTAGAATTTCGATTTCTCTCGATAATTTGAAAATAATATAGTAGGGATAGCGGGAGACAGTGATACACTATAGAATTCGAATTTTTGATCAGAACAGCTGTAATTAAAAGTTTTAATTTTATATATGCTCAAATAAATTTAATTGGAATAAGTGTAATTAAATATTCAATACTCACAGTAGGAATGTAGGATATACTCTTATCCAGTAAGAACATACATCATATAATATGTAACTTGAGCAATTAGCATCGAAAATAATGGCGGCGTGACCATGGAATTATCGTATGAAATAATATTATAATCGTAGGTTTCTGATCTTGAATTTATAAAATCATAATTTATATTGATTTATCTATTACTTTTTGACAATATTCATTATTTATGAAATCTTTTTTCGAGAGAATTGATGGCTAGATTCAACATATAAAAGTATAACTCAACTTTAAATTTAGTTTTTTAACTTATTGCCGATTACGGTGCGTCCTTGGTCCTACGAAATATTATTTTTATAATTTTTTTTTTTTGTATATGCTATAGAAAAATAGATATTATTAAATTCGGTATACGATGGATAATATAATAATTAAATGAATTTGGTTCATCGGAAATTTACCTCCCCTAAACTAGTAACACCATATAGACGGCTGCCTATTTTGCTACCGCGATGAGTCAGCCCTGAAATTCAAAAACTTAAATCGAATTGTTGCTCGGCCCACTAAATTTCGAATCATCAAGATAATTTGCCGTATATTTCTGTGCACAGTACGATAAGTACGTTTGAACGAGCGATGCTGTACCACGAGCGCAACGGTCAAATCGTATCAAGAAGACTGCGGACCGGCTGGGTAAAAACGTATATTTGTGTCCGCATAACACTACTATATATTATGTATTACTGTAAATCGTACTGAATAAAATATGCACAATATCCTTACGGGCCGTATTGCAGAGTGATATACGCACGACCATGCAATGCCCCTGCGCAGATCGCAGTCGTATTGCCTTGACCCTTTCACAGGTCAAAAATATTATATTATATTACGTGCATATTATTCAGCTAACACGGAGATGCGCTTACACAGACGACAACTGTATTACAAAGTTATGTATTATTATAGCAACATTACACGCGCGTAGCATATAATAATATGCATAAATATATATACCTTAACATGATTTTATTATATAAAACTTCAAACAATGTAAACGCGCGTATATAAATATTATTGTACGTATAAT
This sequence comes from Chaitophorus viminalis, assembly GCA_025469195.1. Classification (NCBI taxonomy): domain Eukaryota; kingdom Metazoa; phylum Arthropoda; class Insecta; order Hemiptera; family Aphididae; genus Chaitophorus; species Chaitophorus viminalis. The sequence goes on along the minus strand of JAIPRK010000833.1, from coordinate 38,918 downwards.
ATGGATAATAATAGATGCATATATTTCAATACTGTTGCCTATGAACGGTTTATTCTTTCTAAACGTTCGTGTATAGGAAATATATTCAACTTTATGAGTAGGCAGCTAAACTTATTTTACTGTATGATTTTAAAAAAAAAAAAAACAATTATTGTTTTAGTATTTAAACCACAAGTGGGTTTCACTTCCAAGTCATCTACTTATTTCTACTACATTTTCCAGTTTATAATATTTCTTATATGCTTATCCCCCGCTTCAAAATCGAATTATTTATTCCAAGTATTGTCGAATTCCTCCATGATGGTTTTTATTACAAGCAATTTTCTTGTTCTTTTCGATATTGAAGTAGACTTTAACTCTTTGTTTAGGACCTTAATGAGATACTCAAAAATATCAACAATTTAATAAGAAATTCCAAAGGTTACGTGATTACGATTTTCAATTTGTTTTTGAAAATATAAATTTAATGAAAAAACAAATCTATTTTTAAATACACTATTCATATAATATTATTATATGCAAATACTAGTCACTTACTTAACTGATCAGCCCTATTCTGACCCATACCTATTCTGAAATGCGAGGGAATGGACTATGTATAAACGCAAATAGAAATAATTATATTTTTTTCGAAAATCGTATTTTTAAAGGTCAAAACTGTTTTGAGCTGGACGTATACATTTTTTTGCCATCAGTTATCTAGGAGATATTTTATTTTGTATAATATATTAATTTGAATGTTTACCAAGATGATGTACGATGTAAATGAATACAGTATTAATGAATAAAAATAAATATTAATAGAATATCGACAATCATGGGCATATTTCAAACATTTAATAGGGAAACTTCACCTGGTAGTTCAGTTAGTCATATATTTTATATAATATAATATAAACGGTCCAATATCACTGAACGAACATTTTGAAGGATAATATTTATATTCAATTTCGAATACCATTTCCAGGATCAAATTTAGAAATGGTATGATGGCCTGAAATAGATATTAATATATTATATTAACCAATCTTCAAATTGGGTCCTGACTTTTTGTTCGTATAGGTTCTCTAAAATCTTGTGAATCATTGAATTGAGTATTGCTTTTCAGCAAATCACAGGTGGAGTCTGCGATAGTGCGATATAACCGAATCGATATCACGTCCAACCGATGTAGGTATACGACTTGGACCACATCGTAATTCATCAACCGCAATCGAAACTACTCAAACCTACTGTAATGGATATATTACAATAATTATACACTCCGAAAACTATGCACGGTAGTGCGTTGTACTGCCGGGCCAGTTATGAAAAAATAAATAAAAAGTCGACGGTTTGCTCCGTCGCCGACACGGACGCCGATTGAAAACGCTCGGGTACAAAATCACCGCCAAAGCAATAATATAACGTATACAGAGTGTGCATTTCTAATAGATTCATTAGCATATTCATGCCGTGCCTGCATGTGTACATTTTATAAACAGATTATACAATAATTCCTTTTATGTATGTATGTATGTATGTATATGTGCGTGTGTGTGTGTGTATGTGCGCGCGGAGATAACGTGATGTCGATTACGTGAATGTGTACAGTGTACACACTCGCACGCGCGAGCGTAATTTATATACTTATAAATTATAATACATGTATATATATATATGTATGTATGTGTATATATACTGAACAAATATAATATTATAATAATAGTAATAATAAATAATAATAATAATACATTTTGTACTGTGCTCTGTGTACAGAAAGAAAAAAAAACCGATCGTGACGGCGCACACCCACGTAATATCATCGCCCGGATCCACGACTGTGGTGGCGGCCAGCAGGGAAGAGGAGGTATATTTCATTAGCTTGTTATCGATAATTAACGTGTCTCGTGGCGTGCAACAGGTGGATTCTGGTGAAATATTTTACAATGCGCACGCAGAACGAAATGAAAAATAAAAAAAAAACCAAACCGTATAATAATATATTTCTATAATATCGCTATTATAATGTAGTGGCATGTGTGTGTGTGTGTTTTGTTTGTTTAAAACGGACAAAATCTCATAAGGACTTTGGCGCTATAGCTTAGGTACGTGCGCATCACTTGGCGAGAGGGCGTTTTACGTGGGTCGCGGACGTCTCGAAATTATCACGTTCGTTATTATTTGATTAATTTTTTTCGCCATCATAAAACTTTATACCGATATTTCTTCTTACTTTGCGTTAACTAACATCTATATATGACAATGATTCGTCCCGCTATCAACATCGGTCCGATGTTCGATCAATTCGAGCGCATACCACTCGACGACTACATTACATTCAACTGTGGTAAATAAATTATTTATTATATAGTTATCGCGGTGGATATGTTACCTATGCATATATTATAACATACCGCATAACACTGGTTTGTCCCAAGAGTGGAAGGTTAGGATTATGCGAAGTCTATCCTTGAACCCAGTTTGTGATTTCGGGCGAATATATGTTCCCACACGAGCGGGGGAAAATCACCTATTGCATACACGAAAAAAAATCATTATTACAGATTTCCATACGACTTTATTCGGATTATAGCATTTACAAGTTACAACTCAAATATGATTGGTATGGTTAAAATTTGTTTTGGTGTTTCAAAAAACAAAATATATATATATATACATAAAATACGAATATTTGTATATGCGTTCAGTCTAACTGATTTTGTGTTGTTAGCTAATATATGGCTATTAGATAATTTGACATTATCGAACTTAAAGGGAAGTATGTTATCTATGTCTTCTCAAAAGATTTTTTACGAAGTTTTAATTTTTATGTGAGATAGAATGTTTTCATATCATAAATTGTACAAAGTCATAACTCACTTTTTATTTAACCTTCTACCGGTCCCAGTATTTTTTGGTTCATAATGTAACTTACACATATAACCGCCTACCTGTTATATGTTTCATATTGATCGCATAACTATATGCTAATAATTTGTAAAACAAGTTTATCTATCATTTATCGTCCTGTAAACTTCAATAGCACGCACACAAGCGAATAAAGATTTTCCACAACAGCTTTCTGTTTCTACCAGTTTTGAAAAATCTTAAACGCCCTATTGCAGAGTGCAGTTGATAATAGATGCAGCGGGTTCGGATCTATAACGAATAACATATCATATTATCATTATTTAATATTTAATAATTTCTCGTTCTCGTAGGTACTATATCAGTTTATATATCAGTGTATAATCGGATAATCCTAATTACATTCTTGGATATGGAAAAAGCATTTGATTCTATTAGTAGTACTAAATAAATTGAAGGATCTAGGTTTCAACGATAGTACATTAAAATGGCTTAATAGCTATCTGTGTGACAGACAACAGCTAATTACAATTGAAACTCACTATAGTGACTATCATGAAGTCAAAGATTACAGAGTCACTCAAGGCACCTCACTAGGCCCTATATTGTTTTTAATATATATAAATTCTGTACTTGCAGGTTTATTTAAAGGAAAACGTTTTATGTTTGCTGATGATAAAGCTCTAGTTAACTTTTAAGATAACTAGGGAAAATTAAAACAAACAGTTGAAGTTGATCTACGGTATATCTATGATTGGATGGAAAAAAATCTGTTATCTCTTAATATAAATAAGTCAATGTGTATGCCTATAGTCACAAATCGATCACAACTTCCAAATGGATACAACTTTATAATACATAAATGTGAAACTACCTACTATGAAACTACCCATCAGAGAAATTATTTAATCATACAAATATATTACCTATTTATAAACTATACATAAGACAAATTTTAATAAAATCCATACAAATGCAAATACTTAACACTGCAGAAATTATAGACACAAAAACAGGGAAGTTTATTAAACCATCATTTACATTATTAACCAGTTCAAGAAACTCCCCCGAATACGTGAGTAAAACAATATTTAATAATCTATGTATAAAAGTAAAGAGTCTAATAAATAATCTATGTGAAATACATTCAAATAATACCAATGATATATGATTAAAAATCAGATTAAAAAAACAATTAGTAATTTAGTTAGTGAGCTTGATGAGAATGTGTGTGTTAATAAAATTACAAAAAATAAATATGTATAATTATAAATTTTCGTTAACATTGATGTAACTTTGGGTTAATAATATCATTTAGTGCTATTTATTTTATCGAATGAACTAAGTTATATTTTTATCGTATAATTATTTTTAAGTTAAACAAATGATTAAAACTATATGAACTCCGTATACCAGTTACGAGCACAGCTCAATTGATATACGTATCAGCTTATCAATGTATTTTTATTTAATAAGATTCTAAGATTCTATATTATTTGATAATGCTGAAATAAATAAATAAATAAATAAATATATAAATAAATAATATTATGAACAATGAACGCGCGGCGGTAATAGTCATAATTCAACACTATTATAGGAGTTATCGCGAGCGCCCATAGCTCCTAAGGTGATACTATACGCACGATTTGTTTACATAATAAAATATGATTATACGTTTCGCGTGCAAGCGCAAATAATTAGGACAAATGATTTTTCATGAATATTTATTGTTGACTTAAGAACACATCGTTAAGTTTCGATTTTTTTTTTTCTAAGCTTATTCGCGTATGGAAATGAAATCGAATATCGTTTTCGTCGGTATAACTCTGGACGGAAACGTAAACAATGTACAGTGATATATATATATATATTTATATGTATTATAATAATATATCATTAGTGAGGGGAAAAAACGTAATATAGCTTTGTATTGATATAAATGTACCTATATAGAAATTTATTTGACGTTGATGAGGGTCGAAATCAATGAATGGCCGTTCCCGAAGAAACGTTCTGAGAATTCTAGTCGACTTTTAAACAACTTTATACTACCGTATGCACGCGCTGCCTATATTACAATATATTTTATTATTTAAATGCATTACTATGCATGCGGTTTGATGAGGACAAGTATTGACGTGCTGCACATATATACAAACCCTTATATGGCGCGATATTCTATTAAATTTCGTGTTCCAAAATCTTGTTTTATATAATGTATGTATGCTGATAAGTTTTGATTCGATTTGTTTTCTATCGTTTTATTTATTAAAATATGCACGTCATCTACGAGTTTTGTTTATAATATTTATGAGAGTTTTTCCGTCAGTTTTAACCAAATATATATATAAAAAAAAAAATTACATTCGTGGCGTTGGATTTTCAACGTAGTAATAATAATAGTCGTTTCATGCATACGTAATATTTTACAATATCGCAAACGTCGAAGGATTATTTTTATTTAAGTTTGTTTTTACCGAAAATCAAATTTTAATTTGAAACAATATTATGTGCGCACGTATATACTATATATATGTTTGACATTCAGATTCGTCGATTAATATTATAATATTATTCAAGAATATGCGTACATAGTATACATAATATACATTTTATACGCTTCTGCCCATCACGGAATGATTGTATGTCCGTTCCAACCGAATCGGTTTACAATAAAATAATGCGCGTGTATAAAATCCTCGGCAACCGCCGCTTCCAGTATACGTGTACATCAGATTTTCGGCTGTTTTCTGCGAAACGATTTCGTTGAATTCACATGACCCATTGTTTACGTATATAATAATAATATATTAATTAACATTTGTAATTGAAAAATAACACACCACTTAAATCGCGTTAAACAATCACAACGCTGCGGTGTACACGAGCGTAAGTTTACATGTTAATTATTGCGTTTCCCTTCCATTTCGTTCCTTTTTTCCGTATTCATTGTAACTATTGTTATTGCATTTTCCACGTACACGTATGTACAATAATAACCGTACGATAGCAATTATTTAAAACGTTACCGCATTTAAATAATAATATATATTCAACTGCAGCAGGTATACAAGGAGTCCACCGAGATCTGACAAATACAATAACTGTTGGTATTATAATAAATATTTATTTTTTTATTTTAGTTTTTCTATATCAGTTATAGACGCTTGTTACAATATTATAAAACCATAATTCAGTAGTTCACATGTAATATAAGCTTTTTATTATTATTTTTTTCTTACAAAAATAGAAAATGTTAATTTGATTTAAATTTTTATTGAAAAATCCAGTAACTATTTCATAAATATTAAAAAAATAAATAAATACAATTTTAGATTTTTCAATTAAATTCTCTTATTGTTATTGGTGAATCAAAAATATAATTTTATTATAGCACCGAAGCATAATAATTATTTAAAAAGAAAAAACTTAAATATGTTAAACAGAACAGAAGTTATTGCATTAGTCAGATCCCCGTGGAACACTCTGTATACATATAATATGTAAGTAATAGATATACACACGAAATGTCGAGCCGGTATAATCTCGAATGATTCCCATATATTGCAATATTACGTTGTAATAATATCACTTATAATGTGTATGTTTTTTGACGTGTTAAACGCGATCCCACTGCAGCGTGTACGGTGTATGTACGTCGTCGTCGTCGTCACTGTGGCTCGACGCTATTAAAATAATTGAAAAATTGCATTCTGCGCCGCGCAATAATGAGTTCGTTCACGTGAGACAAGCGAAGCGGGAACGGGAAAAAAGTAAACAGGACGATAGAAAATGACCGGAATTATAGGTATAGTAGGTATCATTACCGGGGGACCGTTTATTATTATAATATCACTATAGTATAATGCACGTTGTGCGGAAAACGGAATAGCCTACACGAATATTACCTCCGATGTAGGTATATACGTAGGTATATTATATTGTATGTATAACATGACGTGGAAATACGTCAGTCCAAAATGTGAAGTTATTAGGTATATTATAATATTGTGAATACATTTGTGAATACATTTGTGAATACAATGTCCGTCGGCCGTTTGCTAGGCGTTCAACACGAATCGCGTGTACAATGATAGGTAAGTATTTACAATGTACGAGTAAACGTCGAAAAACTATTTTTGTCCATCAAAGACCGCATATATCGATGCATTGATGTTGAAAATTCACTCGTGTGAGTATATATCAAAAATTATACATAATAAGTATACTAATTTGGTCGATTGTAAATTTAAATTCATTTTAAAATGCTAATACTATACATTGTTCGTGAATAGTAAAAATTATCAATACAATATACATTCATAATTATTCTCAATCACCTACTATATATTATAATTTACAGTATTCAAATTAAATGATTTGTTCATTCTTGTAAATTCAAATTTAAATCCACAGTTAGGTGAGCCAAATAAAATAAATTCCCATCACGCCTGTCATATATTATATGGAACTAAAAAGTAAACCTTCTAATTGTCTGCAATATCCACTTAATTTCTTCATTTGGAATATATAATATTGTCCAAAACACATTGAAACCATATTTCAATTTTTCTTACCGTCTGGGATGTATGAACTATTAGTTATATACTTATGTGCGTGGTTTTCAAATTTTATCACCGTTGAGATACGTGGAAATTTTCCTAGAGGGGGAGCAATATTATTTCTCTAGTAACAAATTGTACATATTTGTACTTTTAAGAATTTTAAACATTCTTGACAATAAAAATAATGATTGAAGAATATTCATAAAACAAAATGAGAAGCTCGCAACGGAGAGTCTATCGCAATACCATCCCCTACCCGTAAACGAAGCGTACAGGTAAAAATCCGATAAAGTACTTATTTTCAGTCCGGAAAAATGTGTTTTTATAATAATTCAAAACGTAACAAATTTATTTCGTAGGCCTGAAGTGGTGCTAATTATATTGTAATAATATTTTGTGTGTCGCATTGTCGCGGTACCATGTAGACAATAATGCATTACAGAAAATATTACATTAATGTCAAAATGTGAACGTACATATTATATAATAATATGCAACTGTATTTCTGTCTGTCGTCCATGCGTGCATAATGTGTCTGGTAAATTGTCCCGGGATAATACAATGTTCTGAGACGTATATGGTATACACACATATTACACATACATAATAATATTGTAAAGTGTAATATTCATGCGTATAAATCACGTGTAAATCACGTCATGACCGCGTACTCATAATTATTGTTGTATCAATATCTTATACAAGTCGCGTGACTAGTTATTAATATTAACTATCGAATAACATGCGTACACGTAATACTTACTACACGATATGCACTGTGGAAATCTTCGGAAATGCTTAAAAAAATTTCTCGAGTGCAGCGGGCGCGCACCCTTAGAGCTTATGTACGCTCAATGGACCGTTGCGCCGCCGTATACGGACGGGCATTATATTATTATCATCGTACACGGACAACATCAAGACAATCTAAATACCGTCGAATCACAAAAGAAAAAAAAGGGTTCAACTATTCAGGTTCGTTGGAGTGCGAGCATTTTATACACATCATATTATGTATTATATTGTAGGTACCTATACGGTTTGCTGTGTTACGGGGGAAAAATGAAAGAAAAAGAAAAAATGAAAACTTGTATCGTATTTTCTCCGGCCGCCGCCCGTTTCTCGTTGAAGTGTATAAGTACACACGCGTTTATTATTATCATTCAAAACTAACGCGGAAAACGTATTATATTATGCGTGATAGTGATTTTTTCAGCCACGGGGACACGTTGTCGTATTATCGTGATGTTGTAACTATAATATCCGCTCATATATCATACATCAAAATGATAGCATTATTCTGGAGGTTCAGTATATAATATAAATACAGCTGCGATAACTAGAGCTGGGAATATAATGTTTTATAAAATCCTACGAAATGCCTTGAAAAAATGCAAGAATTTACTGTGTATTAATAATTTTTACATAAAAATTTTTTATTTTAATTGTCAAACCTAAAAATCTTCCTAAAAACTCTTATGTAAAAAAATAATAATAGAAAAATACTTCAAAAAATGCATTTAAAATAAGTTGAATTATGTTTTAACGTTACTATTTGCTTTATTATCCAGTAATATGCGAATAATACATATTTGCTATAGTTTGTGATAGGTACTTACATAAAAATCAAGTTAGTGTGTAAAAAATATTAAAATACAATTTTAAAATAAAAACTGCAGTATACTAAACCTTCAACAATGCTCTCTAAAAAACCTAAAATGCTAAAATCACAATAACCACTCTACATCATTGTTTTATATTAAAGTACATAGTACAAATTATTTGAAAAACTTACTTATTCCTAAAGCTATATGTAATGAACTCCCGAAGAGGGTTAATTTTTTCTTCTTACCCTTAAGGGAAATATTAAATGTTTACATGAATAACTTGTCTATATAATGCCAGGTTCGCCCTATCAATTCTAATACTTACTATATTTTTTAATTCTTATTGCAAAATGTTATGTATAAGATAATATGTATTTTATATAATGTTATATATCTTCTGTTATTTTGTACTTAAACTATTTGTACTGTCAGCCCATTTTATTTGACCGAATAAATTATTATTATTATTATTATTATAAACTTTTAACTGTTTTCAAAAAAAAAAAAAATGCTAAATACAGTTTGGCATATTTTCATTGCAATATACAATTTAAGACAAAGTGATAACTATTCAAGCATCGTCAGAATATAGCATTGGAAAAAATGCTAAATACAATAAACAAATACAGTACACCTAAGCGTAAAATAATTAAATAATTATGCAATATTATTCACGCCGTAATCGATTTCATTATAATTAATTTTTTCCCCACTCGGAGTGAACGTATTTACGTTCTTTCTAACAATATTATCGACGTATAACGACTATATTATATGATTACGTGCTACGAATAAAACTTTTAACAGCAATGGAATTAAATATCAACCGATATATAGTATATATTAAATGCACACACAGGGAAAGTGGATATATTATATATTATATAATATCTAAATGTTCCACTTAGAAACTGGAAATAATAAATGTTCACAATTTATTTCTTGATCCGTATTATGTTTTAATCGCACGCAGTCTGCAATATATATATATGACTGATACGAATCGTGAAAAAGAATGTAATTTTAATTTATACTTTACGTTAATTGTACAGTCATGCATACACGTTATGTACAATATAATATGTATGATACGGTGAGCATTTTAATTATTATAACTCGTACCCAATTCACACCGTATTATGCTGTTAGTGAGACAATACATTGTGTTTATTGCGCGAGATAATGTTTTTGGCGTGTATATGTGCATTTAAATTATAATTATTTTAAAATAAGTTTTCGAGTCCGGAGTTTTCGCCTGCATAAATGTAAAATATCTTTTAGACATTTAGAAAGGGGAACCATAGCCTTCATAAAGTGCACTTAAAATCCAACCCTAATAAATTTTACTGAAATCCAAGCTTAATATTAAAATATCTGATTATTATACGAAGAAGTTTGGATTCGTATAACGTAGGCCCTACGTCGTAGGGTATAACATCATATTACACCAACCACTTGATAGTCAGTAATTACAATATAATTTCTTACCTCGATTATTTATTACTCTTCAACAGCAATTGAACGGTAATCGTAGCATTTACTTATGACCATTTAATACAACAATAAAATTCAAAAGTATTAAATTTATGTAAAATTATATTTCATAATATTTTATAATCTATACAATATATATTGTATTGAATTGAAAATTGAATTTGATAATTAAATTAGGAGATTGATTTTAGATCAAAATGTATCATTTTGAATAGTTTGGTCACAAAGACTCCATGTTTTTAGAATATGCCACTAACTATGGGTTAAAAATTTCATTGACTCGGTTTGTTAATTGTTAAAGATTGTACACTAATATAATATTATATATTATGATGCTGACACGAAGAAAAGAAGAAGATATATTATGACTGAATAATGATTTGCATATTAAGTTTATTTATTGAAAACGAATGGTAGTAAATATCATTTAAAAATCTTATTCAGTTATTATTTTATAAGACCACGTCCAGTACTTAATATCCGAGCATTAATATTGTCAATAGATTTTATAATTAATAAAACAATAGTTATTTTAAAACGTTTCTTATGAAGTAATCATGTATTTATATTCATTAAAAATGGATATATATGTTTATCATCCTTAGGGTTGTAAAATTTCATGAAATATTTCATGAAAAATATTTTTTTTTATTTCCAAGTGAACATTTTTAAAAGTTGGTTTATTGTATGAAATAAAGAAAATATGTAACATAGTCACATACTACATACATAATAATACACAAACATAGACATATAAAAAAACTAGATGACCGACTATAAGACAATATATTGAAGTCAGCCATATATCAACAGGGAAAAATCGCATGATTGATTATACCAAATATGTATATTGTATATATTTGTAATATATATTATATTATTATGTCATATAAATATGTATAGGTATCTTATATTCTTATAATCTTATCTATTGAGTTATTTTTTAAACATTTCCCTGTTTAAAAGAAAAAAATATTTTTCATAATTTCATTGAAATATTTCAAGAAGAGTGAAATTTTCAATTTTGAAATATTTCACGTGAAATATTTCAAATTTACAACCCTAGTCATCCTATTCAAAAGATTTTGAATTTTAAATCTATTTCAGCTGTACACTTCATAGGGTAATATGATACGCGTTTACTACCTAGTCATATAATGGATGTTAAGTATAAAATCGATATTATAAAAACGGATAGCTTTAATAATATTTTATTTAATATTATAGTATGCCCAAAACACTGTTTTTTTATGATTACATATTTTTTTTGGCTATGAAAACAATAAATAATATTATGTTTTATGGCAACGATTCCGTGTAGGATAATATTATAAAATTAATCGTAAATTAATTTATTCGCATACCTATATACGTATTTTATAATATATTTAAAAGTATTTTACAATATATAAAAGTTCTTATAACCGCGGCACATTTTCAACATTATTATACTATGTATTATTATTATTCACTTAGTGTACCGAATCAATATCTTCGCAATACAAACACTACTATACAACAATATATTAATATTGTTAACCATTCAAAGGTCCGGTTTCGTAAGAGTTTATTCGTTATATACGTTAATCTATAATTTAACGATAAAACATGTTGTAACAATAACAACAGGAAACAGTACTACACATTACACAATATCGATCGAACAAATATGTGTACCGATACCCCTCAACGTATTGCGATAAAAATATAAAATAGAACATATTTTATTGTACAATGTATCTTGGTACCATGTATGCGTATAAAAAGGTTTCAATTACAAAAATTCTTCGAATATTATGTGTCTTCAATAGACATAATAATATAAGAATATTACTTTGATGAAATCATACCATATCTATATAACCGAATTGCGTTTTGAATTCAATGTAAGAAGGACAAAAAATAAAAGACCTATAACGTTTGTACAAAATAATAATTGAAACCAAAAACATTTCCGTCCTTATATAGACGCACACCCAAAACAGCGTGATACTGGGATTATATGAGTTTCGTTTTTATTGCAGTGTAAAGAGAGCATGATTTGTCAACGGGCGTAATAATACACTACATAGTGAGCGTTGGACAATATGTACGCGAATAGAATGCGAATCATAATAATATGTATATTGTACGTACCTACACGAACAAATAGTTTGATATTCAAAGGAACACGGATACCGGGCGCTGCGTGATTGGTATACACGGAGGTATATTATATCGCTGGTACGGTCAACAGTTTTTGACTAATCCGATTTCCGATGGTTTTGTCTTGTCAGACAATAAGTATAATAATAATCCGGCGAGAAGTGTATTATATTTTGAGTACATATAAAACACAGCGGGCGCGTAGGGACCCGAAACGAAATCGGGGAGGTCCATTTGTCTCTTTGTTTGGTTGTATACTGTTTTTATTTCAGCGATGCGATTTACCGCATGTGCCCTATAGATTTTCGTGTAGAAAACACGACCCGAAATCCACTTTCTAAACCCGCGCGCGGATTGAGACACATTTTTGCACTTTCCACCCCGCGGGGCCTGCTGCACCAGGGATGTTCATCCCGTTATTCGCGCCACCGGGTTTCCCGGACGTGTGCGTAAATCACGGTATTTGTCCCGTGACCCAGGGTGGGGATGGGGGGGAGGGGAGTGAGAAAAAAAAAACGATAGAATACCAATATATATATATATATATATTTCTATATATAATGCGTGTATAAATATTACGTGTACAGTGCGAACGCACAAAAGGGAAAAAAGAAAACGTGTTTTTCCCCATTGTCGCGCGCGCCTACGTGTGTGTGTGAGCAAGTTATGCTTGCTCGTGTGCAAGTGCGTGTGCGTGTGTGTGCTCGGCAAAAGACCACCCGGTGGGACTATGATGTCTCAATATTGTGTTTGTGTGTCTATGTGTGTGTCTGTGTGTGTGTGTGTGTGTGTGTGTGTATGTGTGTGTGTGTGTGTGTGTGTGTGTGTGTGTGTGTGTGTGTGTATGTGTGTGTGTGTGCACCGTAGCCGGTTTCGAGGTATCGTGCCAAGAGGTCGTAACTCTTCGGCGAAAGTCTTCGCGGGATAAAAAACCGCGCACGCGTACCCGTAGGTACGTATAATATTATGGTGTAGGTACACATTTTATACACAAAACGGCGTATTATTATTATTATGATATCGTGTGCTATCGCATGTGAACGTGCATAATATGAAGCGTGTACGCGTAAATACAAACCTATGTATAGAGAGGAAGAATTGTGCAACGGTCGGTGGTGGGCTCGCGGCGGCTACCGCGGCGTGCGAGAGCTGCGGGTAGGCGATTTATGGCAAAGTATATTGTGGTCCGTAGAGCGCGATTCCTAATAAAAAAATTAAAAAAAACAATAATAATAATAATAATAATAATATGTCGTCGTCGTGTAAATAACAACGCGCGGTAGCCGTACCTATATTATACTGAATGTTCATGATAATCGCATAATATACTATTATATATGCTGATAAGTTTATGCGGTTTTCGGTTGCCCCCGGTCACCGAACTGCATACGTATAGTGGCTGTGAGACCTGCAGTCGTCTTAAACCCGCAACGGGTGCAGGGGAGGGAGAACGGAAAATGGGAAAAAAAATTAACGAAAAAAAATTAATAGTCGTAATAAAAAATAACGACTTACGTCGTGGTGCGATAACGTGTCGTGTAAATACGCAGACATCATGCGCCATATAATATCGCTGTAACACACGCGCGGATGCCGCATAATAATCATAATAATATATTTTCCAAGCTTACGACTTCCGGCGTTTCTGCCGCGCCACAGCAGCAGCCGTCCGTTCGCTTTTTCGATCAATTTTCCCCGTGTATTAAAATAATATATTATACATTATACCGCCGTCGTCGTGCATAATATTTTATATTGTAATATTATTATCATTTGTCGTGCGCACGGAAGCCGAATGTGAAAATAAATTAACTGCTGCGCGATCGGCCGCGCAATCACGTGCAAATACCTGCATAGTTGTACCGTCGTCGTTGTGTTCATATTATACGCTGTACGTTGCGACAAAGTTAATTTCGAAAATAAACGCGAGATGGAGAAGAAAAAAAGAAAAAAATAGAAAACGACAACCGGCCGCGTACATTATTATTGGACTGAACTTGCAGTATTTCATAATATCCTTTGCCAGCCGACCATTGTTGTAAATAACATTCTACGATAACGCGAGTACACACGTTGTACACGCATTGTTCGCTAAATTCCTTCGCAGAGTGCATTTAACGTGTATGTACTAGCGATGCACTTTATTATTATATTGTTGTACAATGTACATCGATACGATATAATATATTATGTTTAATCGGCTTGACCGGTGTTAAATCGTTCGAAAAAACTCGTCGTGGTCCACGTCTGTTACGCAGGTAAACGTTTGTGTGTCTTTTGAATGTACCTATACACTATACGAGAATAATGTTGTATCTACTGCTGCGGTCATGCAGCCGAGAACGAATACAACAAATCGATTTATGCGTGACATTAGGTCGAACGATGACCGGCGGGTTTCTTACTGTGCGTATAGGTACACAGGATGATCCATTAAATGTGAAAATGTATTAATGACAAATCTTCCTGCATATTATAATAAACCCAAAAGTACCATATTACCCAATTGTAATTTACAGGGAGCTTGTATGACATGGACAACAACAGATCCTGAACACGTCTCGTTAAAAATCTCGTTAAATGATTAAGTATCAAACACTATCAGACACTCCAATTCCGATAGTCAAAATTATACAATCATTCTTATCAAATCGCAACTTCAAAATCAAAATAACAAACTCTATGTCCTTAATCAGACCAATCCAAGCTGGCGTTCCCCAAGGTTCCTGAATTTCACCAATTTTATATATATTCTATATAAACGACCTACCGTCTTCTGAAAAAGTACTCACCGTGTTATTCGCAGATGACACAATGTTCTACGCGACACATAAAAACAACAGATATGCTGCTAAACTAGTACAACACCAAATTGATTCTTCTCATAAATGGATGTCAAAATGGAGACTCAAATTAAATCCCTCCAAATGTGTCGCAACGAGTTTGGTCCCAAACTAGTTAAACCAAATAAACTCACCATTAACAGCTTAGCTCCAGCGGCAAATTACTTAGGAGTCACACTCAATCGTAATCTAAAATTCAACGAAAACATAAAAAACATAATCACCAAGGCCAAAAGATCAAGAGCACAACTTTACCCAGTCATAAATAATAATAACCCAATTCCATTATTCACTAAACTCAGGATTATCTCCATATATATTCGTCCAATACTTCTATATGCGGCCACAGTCTGGGGTCATTTCAGAAACTAACTGGAGGAAATTGGAGGCAGTACAAAATGTAGCAATACGCATTGCAACTGACTCCCCCTATTTTGTCAACAACAACACACTGCTAATATCCGTAAAAATAAATACCATCAGAGAAGACTCAAGAAAAGCATCAATAACCCTTTATCACAAACTCAATACTTCGACCTATCCCCATCTCCAAGAAATAGCAGAAAAGCACTCACTAACCCTAAAATAGTAAACATACCAACAATTTCCAGAACCTAACAAACCAATCAAACCACACACGGAGAGAAAGAGGCCACGCCTGAAGCTCTCACATAGGCCTTAGGCCGTCACACTATTGGCAAAATGCAAATGCAAATGCGGTGTATATTATAATGTTCTTTTCGGTTTTTTTTTTTTCCCCCGGAAATAGTATATATATATATATGTGTGTGTGTGTGTGTGTGTGTACTATGCATTCAAAGTAGTGAACATACTTTCGCAGTCGATAAATTTCATAGAATTACCAAAGTTTTAAACATGTGCAATACCCTATATATATATATGTACAGAATACGTAAATTTAAATTTATGGTCATCGGTGCAGCTCGCCTTTTGTTTAATCTAGGAATAACATAGCAGTACAGTAAATATCCCCAAACGGTAATATTCGAACGTTAATGTAGTGCACGTGTATACGCCGAACAGTATTCGCTTGGTATAGTGGTTCTCAGTAGCAATGATAGAGCTCCTGTAGGCGGTGAAGGGGGCCGAGGGATGGGGAACTTGTTTCGGGTTATGGGTCGATAGGGAGGAGGGATGATAAGCATTTATTTACATTATAATCTAAGAACTTGGGAAAAATAAAAATGAAATACAGATACTGTATACCAGGTTAAATCATCCCATATTTTTGATTCTAGACGGAATGATGAATATATTGGTTTTACAATGATGTATGTCTTAGATTCTGAATGGAGTGATGGAATCTATTTGTTTTACCATGATGTGTGTTTTTATTTTTTATTTTTGTGTCTGCCATCACGTTTTGGGGCAGTAAAGCTGATTAAATTTCCTTATACAGCACTTCACCTAGTGGTGGGAGAGTTCTATTTATTGTGGAACCACCGGATTTTAGCTGAATTAATACGATATGCATTAATTTTATAATATATTAGATATTGTACTCGTACGTATATGAATACATAATTGAGTCGTTAAGTCAAACGTGACGGAAAGAAATAAATATATTTCTATTGAATGTCATAATTTTACAACTCCATCGTGTTTGTATCATATACTATTATGTATGTATATATATATATATATATATATATATATATATATATATGTTTGTGCTGTGCATGAATATAAATTATTGGTATAAGAGATGATAAATATCGTTTTTACTACTGCAGGGTTGGAAATATACTCGAATATTATTAAACGCGTTAGAAAAAACTCGAGTCGTTCTGGCGGTGTTTCTAAATCTTAACAACTGTCCAATATAATAACACACTGTAATAAACGCATAGTAACGGCTTATTATTTTATAAAATATTCACATGACATAATATAATATGTATAAGTATAATATACAGTATACAGCGTATACCATATGATATACAACGGGCGTGCACTAGCCGCGTGTAGTATATTATACATATGTGCGTGTGTGTAGTGTGTGTACATAATATTCGAAGCCGTGAACCGAATAATATGTAAACACAATAATAATATAATATATTTCAGATCAAAACGTTATTTATAGTCCGTACCGCGGTTGTAGCCAGCGAGAAAGTCGAATTTTTCTCAGTAGGTGCGACCGTTTTCGTTTTCTTTTTTTCACCACCGATTCACAAGCGCTCTCGTACGTTATATTTATCGTATTACATAAACAATGTCGCCTGTTACGCGCGCGTTTCGAAGCACAAATAAAAATATTTATACATTATATATGTGCCGCGTTAATATCCTTTACTGAACATGCGATACGTACTTATCATGTACTTACATGCATAGTGGCCGAGCATGAAAACAATAAAAAACAATGCACTTATGTGGGTAACAACTATATTATAGTTGATTTTCTGGGTTACCGAAGTCCACCTTCAAGTGGACGGAAACGTGAGATGGACCACATAACGTGATAAATGCACTGGGTAAATAAATTATACGCAGTCAAATATAACGATTACAGTTAATACTTTTGGGGCAAGGACTTTAATGCTCCATATAAAACGCTAAAAATATCCGAAATAAAATGTTTTTATTTTCTACATTTCTAAATTACATTTTTTTTCTTACACTGATTAAAATCTCAAAAAACTGATTTGACAAAAAAAGTTTGATTAGATAATGTAACGTCAATAATTATTGTCCACTAATATAAAATCGGTACTAACCTAATTGAAAGTTTGTTATTTTTATGATAAAATCACGTAAGCGAGAATTTCTAATTCAAAGATTTGAATTATAGGTTCAAGAACTTAAAAAGAAAAAACTTCAAAATGCTCTCTATACACGAAGAAAACGCCTTAGAATCTAAGATGTTGAAAATTTCAAAATAAACTTTCGTATTTCCATTCAAAAGTATATGAAAACAATTAGTGACAATGCGCCAGAGTTTTGGAAAACAATGCGAATCGCAGTGAAAAATAGTCATGAATTAATATAAGTATGAATATTCAGGATTTTTCGGAAGTAAAGAGCAAATTTTTACAGCACCGCTCTTCGTTATAACGTATATAAGTATAATATTAAATATTGATTCTAAAAACCTCTATTCTAAGTATGTGTATACATCATTGTCTCGTGTTTCATCGCAGCAACCGTTCATCATGGATCCATATTGTACGTATTTAATATTAGGTCTTCGCGTCCGCATGGATATATAGATGACGACAATGGGTCTTTCTACGTTTATTTTCTTCCCCAACCGCGTACGGTATACGCGATATAAATAGTATTATAAACGCATCGTATTTTAATAATATACGAGTGTGCAATGCAATATTGATCATCACGTGATATTCACGATATTATGTAATACGTGACATTTCCCAGACGGTGTATAATGTAATATGTTACATAGTTGATTCGGTGAATGCGCGCACTTGACCTTATGTACTTACTGGAAGAAATACAAGTACTGCAGCTATTTCGTTCGTTTGGAAAAAAAAAAACGAAAATAATAATAATAGATTAATTAATGTCATTTTAGTACCTATATAATAGTAAATATTTAAAAATGTTGAGATGGTAAACATAATATAACGATAAATCATATTAGCCTATTCAATTGCTCGTGTCATTGTTGTTGCTGAGATGTAATTTATTATTCGTACATTCGCCGTATGTACCTATACCAATATAATATGTATGTATGTAATAAAATTATGATAATATTACGAGAGAGTTGGTTTTCTTTCCACGACAGCCTATAGTGGACCGTAATTTTATAAATTGCGTATACATAATATATTTTCTAAAGGCTACACATACATATAATATGCATACGCGCATTTCGCATTATTCAACTATTTATTATAAGCGAAAATCGTATGGGGATGTGATCCAGAAGTCGGTCTATTGCGCAGCAAACGTGGCGTTCAGTTTATCGAGCACAAAACATGCGTGTTATACACGAATAACAATATAATAATACATCTTGTACAATAATAATGTACAAGTATCGATTTCCTGGAGGAAATTCTATATGCTACGTATGGACGGTAATTTATTTTTCTTTCGATTTTTCACGATAATAATTCGTGGAGCGCGTCTAACGATTCAATTAATTGTATTTATGCATATAGCGAGTATTATTACTCTCGTACCACGAACGTTTTCGATTCGGACACACGCGCGATGGAAACCGGAGAGCAAAAGCATCGCAAGGGAATAAAAATAAATAATTATTTCAGCCGCTAAACAATGTAACATCGCGCAGCAGAAACCGATGACAACTATAATGTAACCATTCTTCGATGTATACGTATATGTCTATATGTAATATGTAGGTAGGTACCGCGGTTGTGGTAATATATCGCGTGTGATGTGTGCAGTGTGCTGTTATACAGCGGAGGAGAATCGACCGAAGGATCAGCGACTACGGAGGTTCTTAATTTCTCGGGGCCGACACGAGCCGACGCAAGTATACCTATTATCTTGCACACACTTGCTCACCCGTATACACATATAGGTACACAGGCACGCATATATATACCAGGTATACATGTATACCATACGTATTATTACAATCGCGTCCGAGTGCATCGGAGACAATAGGAGTACGTTTGGCACGCGCATTCGTTATGTCTAAAACGCGCTCGGCAACTTTATTAACTCGTGATGTCATTGATGCAAGTGCACTATGAGGTGGCTTGAATGCGGAGGCGGAGGCTGAGTAATGCTTTCTAGCCAAGGCACGTATTTTTAACGGTCCGTGACAAAAGTTAACCACCACTGCACACACACGCACACACGCACACACACACACACACACACACACACACACACACACATAGTACACACACGATCTGCGGGTAAATTATAATGTTTGGTGGGTTAGCTCGTCGTATAATTCGAAGATGTTTTTATTTTTATTTTATTTATTTTTTTTTTACACTCTTCGTTTAATTGACATTGGTCGTGGTCCATAAAAAGACGACGATGATAAGACGGAGATGAATAAGCGGACGAAATGAGGTTTGTACGCTGTGTTTTCTTTTGTGCGAAACATCGCCCAGATTAATGGCTAATTAAAATAGCGTTGTAATCCTTGTGGTGGCGGCGGCGGTGGTGGTACGACAAAAATAAAGTCAAAAAATAAAAAGATGAAAGGAGGACACGCAACGTAATTATAGAAATCGCGTCAAAATAACACATCAAAAGACCCGGTCCGGACGCCTCTATACGTTGCCTGTATGTGACATACGCACACACACACACACACACACACGCAAACACACAAGCACACACACACACACACAAACACACACATACACACACAAACACACACACACACACACGCAAACACACAAGCACACACACACACACACACAAACACACACATACACACACAAACACACACACACACACACACACACACACACATACACATCGCACACACTCCGTACAGGATTTACATACTGCTTGTTTTTTCTAAAAATAATCCTCTTGACGGGCCATCACGTGTGCGAATTCGGACAAATTCATGCGAGGCGGGTTTCATTAAGAAGATTCATATTTTGTTAAATCCTACAAAAAAAAAAAAATAAAATAAATAAACATATAAAACATATCCATCTCAACGTTTCCAGGATTACTGTATGTAGTTTGCACTGGAATGAGTACTGCTGTTACAAATTCCGCACTAAAACTGCTCACCGCATAATAGTTGATGATCGCGGTTTATTTGTTTATTATTAGCGAAAAAATTTACGTCCAATTTATACAGCTCGAAAATAATTCAAAGATAAGAATGGAAAAAATAATAATAAAAATGACTTTCAAGCGAAATCGTTATTTATTTTGAAAATAAAGTATTAAAATACGTATTATTTCGTAAAGCGAAGCATCTAACTTTGAATTATTGCAGGTTTTATCACATAAATGTTCGTAATATAATATTATTCTCATGTTGGCACTATATATTATGATAATATTACGCAACTTGGGTTATTTTCATTTCATTCGGGTTTTAAATTCACCATAATATATTATTCAAATGTATTTAACCGTTATTAATTAATTTTAAGTAAACGCAATATATTCTATTGGTGGTGGTTTAACATTAATTCACCATTAAGTGTGTTTATTTCCGAGCAATTGTGCATGCTATATTTAATTTTAGTACTGCAAATATTTATTTCATCTAGACGTTTGATCAAGATAATAATATAATATTATTAATAGTGTTTTATTAATTGATAATGTTGGCAATTAAACTTCATTCCGTCGGAGTTAAAAAAATAAATAAAAAAGAACGCGAAAAAACGATTCGAATTTCGTGCAACTTTGAATATGTATTAATAATATAATTATAATGCATGCGCGCTATTTAAATAAATTTTCAATTTTCAAAAAACTACGGAACACGATAGTCGAGTTTTTCATTCCATTGTTGAGAAGGAAATGATTTATAACCGTCAACCACATAATTACACCAAATAGTTTTTACTATTTATACCTATCACGAGTCCACGGCATACCAGTGCATACTAGTGCGTGTGATATTATATTGTGTTTGTTGTGCAACGGAAAACGTACACTTTATCATGTTTGCATCCGTAGGTGGACAAATTATTTCTGTTTCTTTTTTAATTATACCGAGCAATTATTATATTTTTTTATATTTTGATCTTAATGTTATTATAATATTATAATGTTATTGTGTGGGCATCTCGGATAGGTCGACTTGAAAACCATAAATCAACCGTACCTAAATACATATATAGCTGATTACATTAAAATTAAACGTTAAATGTTTTGTTTTCGACATTCACTATATGTGTGTGCGCATGTAAATAATGACAGTCGTTTATGGACATTTTTTACTCTGTCGATTTTATCGTTGCGATAAAACGAAATCAACAAAACCGTTCGGTGAAAAACAATCGTGTCAAACCATAAACACATATGACGTGCAAAGTAATAATTACGTAATGGATAAAAAAAAAAAATTACAATTTTCTTATAATATTTTTGTACTCGTTGCAAGAAATAAATAGTTTTAGATAAACGTTGGACTTATGAATATTATAATATTATTAATAATACTAGTTTGCTCTTTCAATACGGACTTAATATTATGAAACACCATTGTGATCAATCAAATCTTGTGAGATCGTATCAACGATTTTTTTTTTCAGAATAATCATTACATATTATAGTTTGACCACTATACATATACATATAACTATTCTATTTGTGGGTAAACTGCAGTTCGACAGACGGAAAACTAAATACTTCTTAAAATACTAAAATCCATGATACGCGCATAAATATATACCTGATTCTTTAAAACTAGAAATACATGTAATTAAGTGAAACCTCACTAAAAACAATTAATCGATGTATACTTCAAATAATATATACTTATTTAAACTATTTTTTTAAATATTTATCATACATTATTCATGAAGCAGAATAGTTATATGCATGGACCATCTAACAACAATACGAATCTATAAAGAGCGTAATACAATGCATAATATCTTGTTAAAATGTAAATTCCCCCTGTGCAAGTTAAAGCTATTTCCAAGACGCATTAGCTAATTAAAATTGCCTATTGGACGTACTATGTACATATTATTCAGTTTTGTACCAGCCACCGGAGTAGGTAATACATATTTTTCACTACACAACTAAAAAGGTTCTAATATATTATTATTTATTTTACTGTATAGTTTAAACTATAATTACTAACAATATTATTATTATTATTAATGTATATTCTTATATATACCTTTAGCATAGTTTAAAAATACAATTCATCATTCTATTTTATTTTCTATTCATACCTGCGTACCTATTATATGCTAGACTAATAGAATATTATAATACTTTGGAGTGTTTTTCTGGAGTAAGGTTAGCCAGATTTTCATTATTTTCATTTTGAGAATATATTAACAAATAAATGAAAAATTGTAGTATACCTACATAAAAAAAGGCAAATAATTTCTGTAGAATAATGGTCTCGATTATTATTTTAAGTTTAATGATTAATTATTAAATTAATTGCACGATTTCATATTTAACTCCGCAACATTGAATACTAAATAGTTTGTTAGAAATTAATTGTTTATTTATACATTTATGATATGACGTAGATTTTCAACTACAACAACTTATTAAAGTACATTGAACTAAAAGTTATTAAAATAATAATCATAATTAATTTTATAAATATTTGATAATGATAAATAAATTCATGAGCGTAAGAAACTATAATTTGATTGTTGCTAAGAGTTCATAAGTTTCCGTTTAAATATAATTAAGTTATATGGATTACTTTATTATTTGGTTGTTAACTATTATATAGTTGGATTTAATATATTTTGTAGTTATATTTTTGCTTAATATATTATTATAAAGTTTTCGTGAAATAACATCAAATTCAAGTGAAATAAAACATTGCACCGAGTCTTTGGGAACAGTTAAAATAATTTCAAATGTTTATATTTGCGTTGTGCATATCGATATGCAACACATGCACCGCGGATTACTACATTAACTTTGATCACTATCAAAGTGCTAAGATTTGAAAAAACCGATTTGATTACACAATATTTGATCAGAATGACATATAGGCGTATAACGTATTTATATATGTATATATTAATGGATGTATATTATAATATATGAACATATTTATATACCTATACCGTATTAAAAAAAAAAACCCAAACTATAGTGAGACGAGATACTTTGGCGTGTTTGTCTCGTTACCTATATTCCAACATAAGTACGCGTATACATTTCGAGTTGTAATATTTTAATGCGATTTATCGGTTGAATTCACGAGAAATAAAACGATTTGGTGAAAAATAATAATCGAGAATTATTACGTACCTACCCGATGTGACAATCCGTTTACAGGCGGTATATTATATAATATGTGCATAGGAATGATGTTTATATATAATATATAATATAGTGTGCGTACGATTATCAAATCCAGGAGAACAAAAAAATAAACAAAAAACTGCTGTAATAATTTTATATATACCTACGACGACGCATGGAATTTGACGTACAATAATTTTACCACCCACGAACAAACGCATAAATTAATATACATAGCATACGCGTATAGGTAATATTATTATAATATTCTCGGCCGGAGTGCACGTCTCGCGCGAAACAATATAATGCCTAATTTCGAGAATCTTAATAATATATACATAATATTATACTGCTGTTGTGTAGCGCGCGTCCGGCACACCAGGGCGGGCGTGTTCGTATCGCCTCGCGTAGGCGCGAATTTCTATACATTATTACAATAATAATATCAATGCGAACACGGTATTATAACTAATGTACTAATATACTGTATTATAATATATATATAATTACCACCGTTTACTGTTATCATAATAGTTTTACAGGCTGTAAAAATAGCATACTGTCGTTGTCGTTATAATGTTATTTCAAGTGCATTATACGCTGCTAAAACGATGGTGAAAAAGAAAGACATCAATAACTATATAGTTGCAATTAGTTACTTAGGTCCTGATATTTTGTTTAAAAAAAAAAACCAATGCAAACAAGTGATCCTGAATGTATCAAGTTTTCAGTGATCTTATATTTATATGAATAATTTACAATGTACAATAAACATAATACTATATCGAAACTCGACGGAACTACAAAAAAAAAACTCATTTAAACTATACGCTACGAATTAGAGCTTTTATTATGCGTGCATATTCAACAATCTAGTTTTCTTTGAAATAATTTTAGATCTATTGGGTATAAATCAACTAATTTCATTTATTTTATTTTTCATCGAATTCGATAAATTACAAAATTAATTACTGACATAAATTATAGCTAAAATATTCTTAGAATAAATAATTGTTATTATTTCAATAAATGCATTGCACGACAAGCTGCATGCACTAATAAAACTACTCGTCCATGTGGACGGATAGGCAAGAAATAAAAAATAAATCAAAAACGATAGTTGTTGTTGTAACATAATCCAATAAACATTATTGTACAATATAGAACTTAGATGGTTTGGAATTCAGGTCTATCCAAAAGTGTATAGAGGCTTCCAATTTGATTAGCGTTCAAAATGTCGAGAAAAAAATGAAATAATTCGAGTTACAGAAAGCTGAACATATTTATTAGTTTATTACTCTATACCTTACTTATAGTTGTTTATTTTTGGATTTATGAGTATCTTCCAAGTTTATTATTTTCTATAGCTAAATCACTCGGAGTTTTACGCGAGAGATATTTTATTATTTTAGACTTGGGCAATTACTATTATTTTGATATAAGTAACACAAAACTTAGATTAAAAAAAAGTGCCTTTCACTAATATAATGAAATTTATTTTTATTTATTTATTTATACCCACATTAATTTAAATATACCTCGAGTTGAAGTTATTAAAATCAACATATTAAACAAAATAAAATAAAACATCCTGCTTAGAAGACAAAACAGTAGTTTTGTCCTCTAAGCTGGATGTTTTATATTATTTTTGACCCTTAAAAATTCGATTTTTAAAAAACTATTATTCTTAGTGCACCCATAGATGGAAATAAGCACAGGTTCTCATATTTTTAAATGAATCAATATGGTAGTTTTAAAAATTTCAATGTATATTGATTAGTTAATGAGTGGGTGGAATATAAAACGCATATACATTTTAGGTACATTTATTTAACTAAAAAAATCGATAACTAAATATAAATTTATGAACATAAAACTACGATAGTATTATATCATTGACATCGTTATTTTTCGTTTCTAAAATGACATTGATTATAATATATGTTCTTATTGAATACGAATAGACGATAGTGTAAAAGTATGAAATCACCCTTTTAATTAATATTACTTGAACTTGTATACAATTTATAATTTTGAGTTATAGAGGTTTTGGCAAAAAATATTCTAATTGTATAATGTTTTATTTACGTCTTGCGGTTAATTATTTTCGATTTAACCTATAGAGGATCGATATACTACATATTGTGTTTCTCGCGATATCGAAAATTACAAACAGTATAATTGATATAAATTTGCATAACACAACGGGAAAAAGTCTGACATGACTATCTATTATAATATTATATTTTATTCGTTTAAGCGACGCGGGCCGGGACCTTTGGGGACGGTGAGGACGTGCAATTATTCGATCTTTACCCGACCTCGAATTACACACTCGCGTGAATATATATTATGTACATCGCGACCTATTGCGTGTTTTTTGGGTCAACGACGGCCTTGCCACCGTACACGGTTATAAGTTAAGTGCGTGATAAATTTTAAGACGAGTGTGAAATTTATCGCGTCGATTTCCCCCCTAGTGATCCTGCGCACCAACTCCCCCGCAACCGCACGCCGAAACAGACGAACATTGCGCATGCCGGTGCAGTAAAAGTGTCTTCGGGAAAACACGATTAAAAGAAGGGAAAAAAAATCGAATATTTATTGCGCGTGTTATAATAATATTATCATACCGCAAAAGCCGATATCGACGGTCGGGTGCTGCAGCGGTGTGTAAATATTGTACGCGTAATACAAACGGAGATCGGTGCATAACATTATTGAATCGGGATCTATATATAAACGAGCGTACATAGTAAAACGGTTATTTATTATTTTCTCCGTATCCGGACGACGAGATTCGTGGACGATAAATGATTTGTGTCATTTTTACCGAGAACAAAATACGAACATCTAATATATTAGAGTTTTCTAGTATAATAATTATTTCGTACAAATAGCGTAATACTTATTATAATAATATATTACACTTGTACAACGCGTTTACAGTTTTGTAGTATTTTTTTTTTTTTACAGTTTAGAAATGAAAAGCTCGAGTGGGAGCTGTTTGTACTACTACTATATTATGTACTGCAATAATATTATTATCTCCAGGCAGACTTTCACGTAATATATTCGACACACAATCAACGGCTGCTGGACGTTTGGCCAGATCATGTTTTACGCGACATTTAGGCTTTTTCGTGTACTTCGTACATTTTACACAAAATCCTACCACCAAAATTACTGTCGTCTTGTTCCGATTAATAGAAATGTAACAATCTACAGGAAATGCATTAAACAATGGCTATTTCAATGATAACTCGACCCCGTTAAAATGTTTAGTCATAAATGATTTACTTTTATTGCGTATAATAATTAATATGATTCTCACATTATTAACTCTCATTATTATTATTCTCATAACTCTTACTCTATAGTTATCGATTAGTATATTCAGTTGTATTGTTTGTAATGAGCTCATAAAAGAGCGTCAATTATGAGTAAATAAATAAACACATAAATATTATTAATAAATTATAATACATAATAATATGTTACATGATATTATATGTACAAAGGTGTGCATTCGAATATTCTTCACTGCAGAATGTGCAAAACGATTTTAAAATAGAACCCTTGTTCCACAACGACCCTGATGTAAGATCAATATCCCCCCTGGGCCCCTTGTATTATATAACAATTACAATTTAGCTTATAATTATAGGTTTTGAGACATTTTTATACATTGATGATGTAAAGAAAAACATTTGATGTAAATTTATAATATTATCGTTAAAAACTTGTATTCGTGACATTTATGTTATGTTTGCTTACGACTTGAAAACAATTATTGATTTTTGAGCAACTAATTTCACATGATCCGTTTGAATATCATACTATAGTATTATACAGTGCGATACGTTTGAACATATACCAATAAAACTGTAATGATATTTGTAAATAAACGCAAAATCGCAAAGTATCTACATATAGGCACAGTTAGTTTTTGCGGGGGACGTGCAGCTGCATGCAAAACATCTACGGTTATACATTAAATGTATACACATATTACAAAAGTGTACGCCGACAAATCGCCGTTTACGCGAAACTTAATAAACGACGCGGCATAATGTCAAAACAATATCGCACGTTGTATACATTATATTATTATACACAATATATGCGCGGTACGATATCGGGTTTCGAGACGGAAAAATGACTTCCCGTTCGGTGGAGAAACGTCTGCCAGGTTTCGTCTTCGTTCGACGTTGTCGGCGAGCCTTTTCGAAAATCGCGAAATGTGTCGCGCAGAGCTGCATCACGTAAATAAATCAATCAGCTTCCGGTTGTAAACTGCGCGCGAATCGTCCGAGAACGTGCTCGTGCCGTTGAAATTCAACACGTCTCTACGCATGTACGCTAGAACCGCGGGTACACGTGTTCCGAGCGTTTAATCATCGTGTATAACTACGTGTCCCGGTGAAGCCGTTTGTATGCATTAATCATATTATTATTTTACCCTCTTGTTTGGCCGAAATGAAACGGTGACAAAAGTGTAATAATATCATGTGCATATAGACATGGACGTGCGCACGGGTGATTGGTACGCACAACGTCATCCGCTGCGACTGCGACTGTAGTCATCTTATCATGTTAGTCCTTTAGTTTTTACTGTTTTTAGTTTCAAATGTAAACAAAACGGAATCCATGTTTTTCTCATCGAATATAAACGATTTAAATAACATTTTTAAGCTTCTACATGAATATAAATACAAGTGTTACGCATAAAAGTTATTAATCCATATACATATACACGTTGATAAAATATTTCTTTTTACGTATACATATATTAAATAAGTACGATTGTGTAAAAGAAAAAAAACTAGTTTGAAATGTTAGGTGAAATGCGGGAGTTATTTTTGGTATTCAGCTTTATGGGGGTTTTAAAAAATACCGACATCCTCCGCGGAAAAAGTTTGCCCATGTAAGTACCGTCACGACGAACTGCAGCTCTTCACCATCGAAAATGCTCAGCACCGAGAATGACAATATGAACGTGTGTTTACGAATCCCAACCATACGGGAACGGATGTGTAATAAAATTTCAAGTCGTACATGAGTATTACATTTATGTATGTTAAGTACAGGTGCGTATTTTCAATTCTGATGTCTTCCGCGAACCGAAGTGGTCAAACGGTTTTTGCGATTTCCCGACGACTATATTGGTTTATATCGTTAGCCTGAGCGTTGACAAGTTTGGTATTCCGCGGTACTTAACGGTATTACTAGTATAGAATGTACAACAGGAAAAAATATATCTAATTCCAAATTATGTACACTGTTGTTGCGTGTGTATGTATTTAAAAGCAAAATGTTATTACAATATTTATGCGATTGGATCAAAACTCACAACGCCTAAAGTAAACGATTTTTATTTTTTTTTTATCTATTCGTATCGCATTAATATACAATATCGCATGTACACTCATAAACATATATAGCAGATAGATAGAGAGAGAGATAGAGAGAGGGAGAGAGAGAGAGAGAGAGAGAGAGAGAGAGAGAGAGAGAAGGAGCGCCGAAAAACGTTCACAAGCATTATTCCAAGGCGCGTTATAAAAACCATATTATTATAATACATGTTGAAACGTCCGTTTAAAATACAACAAATTCAACTTTTCATTAGCGTTATGTGTACGTATTATATACAAATATACATAAACCTAACCTACCTATACATTTATGTTTATATATATATATATATATCCAGAGGACACCGAAATAAATTTGTTTTGTGTTCGGGTCGACACTTGACATGGCTATATTTATGCGCGTGTACCTATGAGAAACCGATACACAAAGAAAACGATATTTTATCGGCTTACACACAGTTTTTTAACGTTAGTATACTTTATGATCTGAATAAATATATTTCCCGTCCGTATGCACGCGTGATATTACTATAATAATATTGTATGCGTGTATGTGTATGCATAATGTATTCGTAGAACATATTTTCAAGTATACACTAAATAACGTAAACAGGTGTAATGCATTTCGGTTGGCGAAGAATAATAGTTGTTTCGTTTCCCTCTCTTTTCCTTTATTATCCGCGCGCGTTGTGTTGTTTAGCACAATCCTACTTGGAAAACGCGACGTGGAATGCTTGAACGGGACTCAAATTTCGCATGCATTATTCAGTGTGTCATTCAAATAGCGACGAGGCGAAAACATAAAATGGTACAATGTTTTTATTTTACAAACTCTGTTATGTATTGTGTTTACGCTATATTATTTAAGTATAATATTATCTATTATGTATTTATACGTGTATGTATATTATATTGTGTTGGTGTTTCGTGTCAAGAATTAAAATAATAATTGTATTGATACGCATTTGTATTATGTATGTAGGTATCATTGCAGTGTAAAGTAGATATAATATTTTTTCAAAAGCGCAATTATTAATGAACACCGATATTGTATTTATACGGTTTGAATTATAAGAAAAACGAGGATTGTATGTAATGTTTATATAATGTTTTATTTTTTTACATAAATGTCTTGCACAGCAACATTTTATATGAGAAAGAGAAACAATTTTCAAAATACAACTAAGAAATCATTTTAACTGTTTCCGTCCATAATGGTTGCTAAATGTTTGAGTAAACAACATTATTTTAGGACAGATGGTTATTTATACTAATTAATATAATTATAAAAGCCGATTTTCTAATAAATATTAACAGACGATTCTAAACTATTATTATAAACAATATTATTAAACATACGTCTGTAAGTATATAAACAGGCCGTTTATATAATATATATATATATATATATATATATAATTGTGACGTATACAATATATTATGATAAGTACGTATAGAGTGAATTATATCATGTAATTAAATAAAATGTAAAAATATATTAATCGGCAGAGTATTTAACTTGTAATACCGTTATACTGTGTCGAAGCGTTAACAGGAAAAAAAAACTTGTATATAGATTTTTTTCTCTTTGCTTATTCGTACCTATACGATAAGCGCGTACAATGCACACTCGTAGCTCATTATTACACATATTATGGAGCCGTAGCACGTGGCTGAACAAGTGGGTGGGAAGGGTTGTTTATTTTTCATTTCTCATTTTCCCTTTATTTATCAATCACCGGGATTGTTAAAAACTCGTTTCGATATCGAATGATTTATATTATATTGTTTCATGTTTTGTCTACGTTTCCGGATGTTTCGCAACCGTCCAACATCAGCGACATAAATTCGTACCCTCGGGGTCCAAAAAGTTCACACGCGTTTTTGTGCACGTGCACACGCACATGCACACACACATACCACACATGCACACGCACACACGTTGAACATGCACACACGTTGCTTACACGCACGCGAGGACATATTTTACTCGCAGTGCTTTTATTAAATAAGTTTTTTTTTTTCCACCCCAAAGTTTCGCTCCGTGAACTGCCACTGCGCGGGGGGATGGTGCAGCTAGCATACGCGTGGACAGGGAAAGGTTCGAAAAAAGTTTTGACCTTCTCTGTCTTCGTCATTACCGTCATGCCCGTATTCCGGTCGTGTATCATCTGATTTGTGATATATATATATGTAAGTAAATATGAGTTCTGGAAGACGTTATTATTAATAAAACTTAACGGTGATCCGTGGATATATATCTCCGCGCTCGCAAAACTTTTCTTCTTATTTGCGCTTGCTTTTACTTTTGATTAAAGGCGGCTGCCGGATTTGGACAGCGTACTCTACCTCAGCTCGTCCACCACCATACCCGGGGGTCTAGCGGGTGGTAATAATATTTCGTAATAAAAACGAAACCGTAAAACACGAGTTCCCCAAAAACCAATATTACTTATGGTTCTTGTGTGCTGCACATATATACACTACATATTATTATTATTATTATTATTTACAACGGGAACGGTACTGTACGCGGGCACCGGACCCTCGCCTTGTCGTTGGAAAATCATAAATGGGTGAAAAAAGAAAATACAACGAGGGACCAGACGAAATGAATTTACTTTACTTATCATTTTAGGCTTTATGTAATTTCACACCCTCACAATTACCTCATGTGAAAATAATAACTGTCGTGTTTTTTTTTCTCTTGCTTATAACGAAATGTCGCACCACGTTGTCATTACACGTATTTCATAATTCAATAATAATTTGTACTCCTTATTGCTACTGCAACAATAATGAGTACAAATTATTATGCTTCAAAATGCGATTTTATACTTGACGTTTCCACGCAGCCATACGTCGATTAGTGTAATAAACTGCTAATAAGCTGGACGAATGTCTTTCGATGTGATATGTAAATATAAACGATCCCAAAATCACGAGTGAGATGAACTCAGTATCGATCTTATTGTTTTTTTTTTACTATTATTATTATTCGTTCAAATTTATGTTTAAGATGTTATCGCCTAAAAGTAAATTTAAAACCAAATACACGCATACGTTGCATAGACTTTATAAGGACATTTGATGCCCCATGTATAAAGTGGCGTCTCTAGGCTATCTAGCCAGACTAGCCTGATCGAGATTGTATAATTATAACCATGATCAACTTTGTCTACCGAATTCAAAAAAAAAATGTTCCGTAATATTATAACAGCATAATACGGTTTGTATGCATGTATTTATAAAACGTTGAACGCACACCAACATAATATTACAATGTATTAACTCAAGTGCTTAGATTTTCAACACCCTTCGATTATTCCGTGTATATAAGTAATAGTGTTATCGAAATCGAATAAAATATTATAATAGTAATGAATGACCTTTATAGTTTTATTTTCATTAGTAATAAGACCATTATTTTTATACGATTTCGTAATTTATACGAATACCAAACTTATACAGGATAATTAATAGTGTTGTCCTGGTTGGACATTTATCAGATTTAACGATATTTTCAACGTAACGGCAGCGACAAAATTCGCCTACAGGCAATTGACCTCAAATATTAATAAATCAAAAAACGTTACAACACCATTGTACACGATTAAAAATGTATATTAAATATTTATTGAATAATAGTTTACAAATAAACGATAGCAATGGAAAAATATAAATTCTCTGAATATATTATATTAACATGAATGTGATAGGTAACTGGTACGTGAAGTAAGACCATATGGTATTCTGCACCGATTCGTGATCGAATATTTAAAATAAATAAATAAATTAAAAATTTAAATGCCTAAAATTTAGTTCTTGGTTAGAATAGACAAATTTTAAAATATTCACAAGTATATTATAATTCATTGCAAAAATGATATTATTTTCAAATCAATTTTGTAATATTTTATATTATTTATTTTAAAATAAAAATGATCACCAAGTAATACATTAACTCATAATAATTTAAAATAATGTTGACTTCAAAATTATATATATATATATATGTATTATATTATATTAATCTTATGCTATTATACACCAGTATAATTGGCCGATGAATTAAAATCAAAAGAGTTTAAAGTTTCGAATTTCATTCAAAGTATCGTGTTCTCTCATATACGATGCTGTACATTATAAAATATACCTGGATGTGAAACGTGTATATATTATTATAATACGAATATTTAAATGAATTCGCGACTGTGTAACTCGATATCGATTTATTAAAGAAAACGTTTCGGAAACTAATCGTCAATCGATCGATAAATTCAGAGAATGCAAAGCGTGATTATATTACACAACACACACACACACACACACTGTATACACACATAAATGTTTTCCTACGCGTATACGCGCGTTCGTGTACATTATTACTATGCATATTATTGTAATAATATGCGAGTACACCACGTCGTAGTGAATCGAATTAATCGGAGAATTAATTATTTTACGAACACCCAGTGCCGATATTTCGCGAGACACGAATATTCGTTTCCATCGTGTTCGTGCGGACACACGGTTACGATGTTATTATGATGGTTTTCCGTGCGATCCCGTACAAACAGAACGTACAACTCTGATCGTATCGCGCGCACATTGTAATATGGCCGTTTGAAAAATAGAGGCGCAGCAACTATAATTAATATACTTATTACGAAGTCACACCGCGGATCGTATTATTTGTATATGCACACGCGGACGCGCAGAATGATACACGCCACGCGGTTTGGGGAGGCCAAAAAAAAAAAAACTACGCGCGAAAAACTATAACCGCACAGAGTTATTGTATACACGTCTTATTTACAATGACCCCGAGTGATGCGCGGCGCGCGAATACGTTTGCTCGTCGGGACTTGAACGCACAAGTGCACATAAAATTGTGTAAATCAGGCAGGTCAAACTCAAAATATCAAATGGGCCGAATATATTGAATAGTTTAATACGCGGGCTGCAAATAACCAATTGACGAAAAAACAAATTTGTATATTTACAATTTTATTTTTTACAAACACAACCGGTACAAATAAATTCAAATATTTATACAGATATATCTCTTTTTTTTTTTTGTCCAATAATATTTTTAGCCATGGGCTAACTAACTACCTGCGGGCCGCGTGTTTGACATGCCTGGTGTAAATGCATAAAATATACGCATCCGAACGTCGTCGATAAAATTTCCGTACACTGCTGTAAGCTTAACGCGGTCGCCATTTCGAGATACGTACTCTCAGACCTGCGATCACGGACATCGTCGTGCCTACGAAATGCGGTAAACAAGCAAAGTTCACGTGTCGCTGCGACACCGAACCGGATGTATTGAATAAAAATAATATTATTACTTTTGTCTGAAAATTATAATAATCGATTTTGTTTCGAACCGTCATCAACATTGGAATAACATCGAGAAATATGGTTTACAGGAGCGAGTTTTCTGTATCGTATTCTTCGTTTAAAATATGAACTCGGATATACCATATCGAGTACCAACGTGTACCGTTCAACAGCATCTTATTTTCTATCAAAGTTTTGCATTTTATTATTATTCAAGTAATAGTATTTTATAACTTTTCAAAGTAAATACTTACTCCGTATCGATTTAATTGGCTTACTCTGCTTTGCCGGTAAATACTTTAAGTTCAACGTTGAACACTATACAATATTAGTGTTTCGTACAAACGCAAATATTACTTAAATTCAATTGACCAAATGTTATGAATTTATTTCATAATCCGTCGAGTCTTTAACTGTTATTAACATATCATTCAATTATACATATAATACCTACATTATGTTAAGAAACGATTATCTATGAACATGGATTTAGAACGGTTTTATATTTTAAGAGGAAATAGCCCGGTCGGTAACGTACTTGCCTCTCATACGTTTGTACCGTTTTGTCATGTAAAGTATATCCATAAGTAAATAATTTTATTCGCCTAAAGCGTTGTAGGACGTTATGCTCGATAAAACTATCTGCTGTAGCAAATTCCCTATTGGAAATTTTTAATTTTTCACGGATTAATCGTACGATTGTGATATATATATAATGTATGTTACAATAATTCCAGATCGCTCGAACGTCCGTCTCGTCGCCCACGTCGAATTGTGTACGCTCGCTACGACACGGATTATTTTTCTTTCGCGGACAGCTGCGGCCTACAAGAGCGTCGCACGTCATAATATACATATAAGCGGTGTCGGCGGCGTTTGAATTTCGACAAAAATCCATTACCGAAATCATTAATATAATATAATGTTTTTCGTGGTCGACAAATTTGTAATAAACGTATAATATTATGCACTTTGTTATGATAATAAACATAATATATATTATGTGGCATATATCGATCGATCGGTATCTGGTCCGTCCCAAACGCACGCGTGTTCCCACGTCGTTTATCGTCGTACCTATATCTATAATATACAACAACGTGCATTGTGAATACCGAATATAATGAGTCGCGGGGCCGTTCAGTAGGTGTCTTCCGCGGGGCATACGGTCAAAACCACGCGCTTTTTACACACGCACACTCACCTACATATTATATGCGCAAACACACACATGTATGGCGTACTACATGTTATTAGAGATCCATGTGGGTTAGCCGTTGTTGTGGGATCCGTCATTTCAAGCTGAATATCAAGGTTGGAAAAAAAAGCCTAACAGATATTATAAAAGCAACTTTTCATTTCGAAATTATGCTCATAGTACAACACGACACTGGTTTATTAATTTCATTTACATCCTCCATTACGAGATCCAGAGTGTTCCTCCAGGACGTTTATAGACATTAAGTTTAGTGCGTTATGAGACCCGTTTTTTGAATGTGATGATATCCATATTATTAACTGTACACTAAGAAAAAAAAAAATCAAAGATTTATTCGTGGTTTCCAAATACATAATATGTACCGTGAATCGGTGTTAATTTACCATTAAATATCCGGTGCCAATAATACCAAATGTTTACCGATAGGTAATCTAAACTTAATTTTTGAAGTGGTGAAATATATTGCTGTAATGATCTTTTAAGCTTAAAACCAATGTACTTACCGATATCAATGTACCTTGAAAACCGATACTAAGTGAAATATGTCGGGTAGATTAGTTTATAACTATTAAAATAAATGATATTATATAGTAGTAATGTTGGTAGTAGAACCGAATTTCATAAAAGGTACTCATGAGTCAAGTTTATCCTTTTAAAGAATTTGAATAATATAAAAAGGAACAAACTTTATTAAAATTCATCAAAAGTTATGAAATGTCTATAATAGATTAATATGTTAATATAAGCACCCTGCAGTAGCTGTTTTTACTATTTCAAACTATATTATGTATGTACTTCCGTTGTTGTTAACTCTTAAATGATTCATTAATACCGATCGATCACTTTATCTTCATTATTGTTTTAATTATTTCATTTTAATTGGCTTTGTAGTCATCAAAAACAAAATAAAAAAAAATACCCTTTGGTATTGTACGATATTAATTACCATCTATTTTGTATATTGTCACACCGTAATATTTTCATAAATAAAGGTATTATTTTTAAAAATAAAAATATAGCATAGTATATTGTTTTATAGTCTTATTGAATTGTTTTACGATATAATATTATTTACTCCATTTGACAAATAAATCCATGTATTTATATCCGTAGGTGATTTCGTTAGATCAATTATTGATACCAACAAAAACCTACAATTTATTGATAATTGTTTATTATAAGGTA
The DNA here is from genome assembly GCA_025469195.1 of Chaitophorus viminalis. Lineage (NCBI taxonomy): Eukaryota > Metazoa > Arthropoda > Insecta > Hemiptera > Aphididae > Chaitophorus > Chaitophorus viminalis. Next base: position 1,379 of record JAIPRK010000833.1, on the reverse strand, counting down.
CATATGATTATTAAATGTTGTCTATCATCATCGTACACTAACGTACAATAAATTGCGGATATGTTATCCCATTCAATCTTTTATATAGAGACTATAGTAGTATTGTTCTGTGTTCATATTTACTATACATATAATTGAGCTAAAAGTATACACCTTTTTTGAATATGTATCGTTCGCTACGATATTTGAGGATAATTTAAATTAATGAATATAACAGAATTATTTTATTAGGGGGGGCCGGGAGGGGACATTTTCCCTACCTGCTATGCCTTTGTATATGTAGATGTTTTTGTTATTTGATTATTTTTGTAAATAAACATGTTAAGGGAGAAAAAATAACCACTTGTTTTGGAAACTACCGATTACATCAAAAAATATAAAAATTGGCTCAGCGATTTTTTTCTCGTTATTCAACTTGTCCCAATAATTGACACGATTTACGCATTATTGCTAGGGAAATTGTATTCATAATTGCCACATGACTATTATCAAAATAAAGTCACAATTCACAAGGGATTCTCATAATTGTGTTCAGGTTGAATACACATACATATACACACATAAAGGCAGACGGAAAGAGACTGGAAGAAATGGACAAATGGAAAAGTGTGTGTGTGTGTGTGTGAGAGAGAGAGAGAGAGAGAGAGAGAGAGAGAGAGAGAGAAGGAAAGAGCTACCTAGAGGCATCGTCGACATCTTGTATGCAAAACACCGGTCGAACTTAACACACTATGCCATTGTAATAATAATTTGTATAAATAAAATACACACACACACACACACACACACACGCACACACATTACACACGAACATTGTGATCGGATGACTAATCTGTATACGAGCGGATATTTGCATTTTATGTGTACAAGGTGAGCTCTGACTTAGGTCGTAAGATGTACGTCCAAAGTATATCAGATCTCAATAAGTTCTTACTGTACCGATGCCGACGCAATGAATAAGTTTAAAATGTGCATATAAAAATAAAAAATAAAACCAATTCGTTTTCTCGATTGTACAACTGCGGCTGTATCATATTTATATATATATATATAATACATGTATAGGATAAAGTCTGGAAAAAGTCTCGCATAATTTAACCAACTCCCGGCGCGTTAACTTATGTTCTTTATCATACATATTATTATTATTATTATTATTATTATTATTATTATTATTATTATTATTATTTTTATTATTATTATTATTGTTATTAATATTATTATTATTATTATTATTATTATTATTATTATAATTTTTATTATTATTATTATTATTATTATTATTATTATTATTATTATTATTATTATTATTATTATTATTATTATTATTATTATTATTATTATTATTATTATTATTATTATTATTATTATTATTATTA